>JAODAC010018125.1:0-20539 GCA_027575185.1 Mimaenictus wilsoni | reverse complement strand
ACAGTGACAAAAATCGTGTTTTTCACATCAAAATATCAACATGTTTTACCAACAACCTACAGTCCTCTCCATTAATTGAATAAGGTATATAATTTATACCTACCTGCATGCATATTGATTATGTTTAGTAAATATCAAGACTGCGAAACATTATAATAAAATGCGTAAGGTAAAATTAAATACTTGGATGGTTATCAGATCGAGTTAAACCAGTATGTAAGTGTTTATAAAATAGGTGAACAATCAAGTTGAAGTATCATTTCAATGTTACTTATTGTGATAATCAATTTTGAAAAAATATTTCTGTAATCTGTAGATTTCGGTAGAAGATGACTAAACAGAAATTGTATCTATCGAATGGCAATTGTGAAAATAATAACCCTCACAAAAATATTAGGGAGACATGTAGTTACATATTTTCATACTACAACTATTAGTTCTTCAGGTTTTTTAAATATATCTTACTTTTAGCAATACGAATTTAAAATATCTTTAGAAAATAGTTAGCATGGTGCCATTTCCCATTGTTAAGCATGGGTCTAATAAGGTGAAAAGATGGAAAATGCAAAATAAAAAAATGCTTGGAAGGCAGGACTAACTTTTTGTAAAATCCTACGCATCTGAGGGTCGGATGACCAATTAAGATAGGACCATTCAAAGGGTCCGGATACCGCTTCCAACTTAATGCCTAGGTGACAGGGCAGTTGGTGTTTTAGTTAGGATTGCAATTATGAACTGACGGTCCCTCACCCAGCCAGTGGCCGTACAAGCTTGGCGGGATACCTACTTAAACTGTTTCAGTAGTCATCTGAAGTATTTTACTCATTCAAAACCAAAATAAACCTTAGATTTTCTTTGAATTTTCCTTGAAATCCTTGAAATTCCCTGCATGATAAATCAGCGGAAGCTCCAAAGACCCTTTCACCGGTGTGGCATCACCACAGGGGCCAAAGTGGTAAGCGAGAAAAGTGAGGAGCCACCACACCACCTATTTGGGTAACGCTCGAGAAGACCAATGTGGAAAAGACTTCAAACGTAGTGCTGTGATCTTGTCCAGCACCCTCTTCCTCCTAAATAAAAAAAGATAGTTGCTAATTATAATTCAGGCAACTGAACTTCCCTGGGATATTTAATGATGCCCTATTTGACGCAAAGAAAAAAGCACGGAGCGTTATATATCCAGTGACGGAGCACTTAAAAGGAGATCCTAACACAAGTGGAAAAAGGTGCAAGAAACATCTACGAAAAGATACACAAGTGAACATTTAGAAAGCATCAATCCGCCCAATTTTATCGTATAGTGCCGAAGCTCCACCAGAAAACACAACTACAAGTCGAATCATCACTACAGCAGAAATGAGAATACTAAATGTGTCATTGGAATCCAAACTCTTCCTGACCGTATCAGTAACGATAACATCAGGAACGGTGGATTCAATCATTCAGGGAGCACCAGTCATAGCGAAAGAATGGATAACAAAATTGTAAAAATAGCCAAATAATCGCCAAACGGAAAGGGGTCAGTGGGAAGACCAAGAAGGTGGAACGATCTTTTGAAAGAGGTCACTCAATCCCGAGGAAGCAGCAAACGTTTACCGAAAAAGAAAAACGGGGCGCAACTAAACCTCTGCATTGTGTGGCAGGTACATAGAATGCTTAATGCAGGTGGGACCCTGGTATAGAACGTGCCTTTCAATAGACTCATATGGAACAAAAATTCTAGATACTGATAAAATACTTTGACAACTCCACCCCGTCACTGGCTGAATCAATGATGATGAAGTAAAAAATAAAAAAGAAATGTGGATTAGAAACGTAGATAAATAATTTGTTGTTTGTCCCAAACATTCGATTTTAACAACCCTGCTCTACATGTAAATGAAACATCTCTGCCGCCTTTCGTTACTCCCCTATGCATAGTGATTAAAAAGGGAAGAATATAATTATGAAATAAATTGAAAAGAATGCACATTATATTCTATTGAAATAACTTATTATTACAAAAGAAATATATTTACCAACTTGAATATACCAAGTTGGCGTTATAATAAGTACAATAGTAATATTTACATGTAAAGCCACAAGTGTACATGGCCGCATGTGTAGCGCATGAAAATATGTACAAATTAAATGCCAATTAAAAATCCCTTAGGGACCATGCTTATAAAAAATATAAAACCGTACAGTCGGGGAAAATCATCCAATAAATGTGTATTCCTAATGCATATCTGCACATCATATCGATAAATAAATACTAACCACTAAGAAAATGTTAAGTTAATTGACTAGATACATAGCATTCTCATAAAAAGAATCGCACAATTCATTGGTAATACTCAAGACACTTAACCAACTATGCTTGCAGCTTAAAACATCTCGTTGTTTAGCTTGGTTAATCGTAGTTCGTTCGAAGGTAAGCAACGCACTTGACTAGAATAATCGAAGTTTACTTCTTTATTGCGTGGAGTTTATGTCTTCACAGTGACGGCATTTAACGTTTTTCGCATATGACCACCACAATGACTTGACTGCAATCCATCGATAATCTGTAAATAAACACAAAGATTAGCACAATGATAATTAGGCCCAATAATTAGCAAAGCTTTCGACGTTGAAAGAAGTGATACTTACACTAATCAGTTGATCGAACCCATAAAGAAGTCCCTCTTCGTGATTCCCTTGCTGCCACTCATCCCTGTGGGTAATAGTCATCCCTTGGGGAAGCGGGAGAGTTTTGGCAAAGTCAATCAACCACGCACCAACCTTGTTGTTATCATAGATGATGAACAAACTGCTTCCAATCACTTCGTGCGTCTTGAAATATTCAGACTGTTCGATTTTTCCGCGCATTTCTTGCAAACGGTTGACAAGTCGTTGTCGTACATCCGCTCGGCCATTCAGGAACATATCTAAGGTGTTCACGACTTGATCTGTGGATTTGACTTTCTTCAAATCGGTCACCGGTGCGGAGCCACGACATTTCATCGCCTCAATACGAAAACCATGATTGCATGACGAGCTCTGCTGCTCCCTGAACTGCATGTAGCGCAGCTTGGTAACAGCACCCTCAGTATGTTCCTCCTGCGTAGGCGCGGTGGGATCAATGGCAATCATCTTCTGATAAAGATCTGATCGTGCTGTTGTCTTACTAACTTCACTCTCTAGGAAGGTCCTTGTTCCCATTTTAATATCGATCACATAGGGATCCTGCACAAAACCAAAAACTGTTATTAGCACACTTAAAATTTAGAGTTCCGCAGGCGGACTTACCTTAAACCCATGTAAAAGGTCCTGAAGTTCTATAAACTTCTCTCCTTGGTATTCAACCTCTCGGTAGTATTTCGGGATGATGCCGTTGACAAGTGCGTCTTCGGAGACAGTTTCGTAGACTATTCTCTCAGTATCATCTTGACTTCCAGACCGTTTTTTCCACACGGTACCAGGACCAGCTGGTGCCAGACTGTCGGGATGTCCGGATAGTTGGAACCAATTTGAACAGCGACTTTTTAAGAGGACGTCGCTTGCTGGTGCGCTCAAATCTAACGCATTCTAAAGGAGTGAAGAAAGTCACTTAGTTTTAATTCAGATTGAATGTATTTTCAAATCTAGTTTAAAATAAAGATTTAATCCAGTTTAAACATTTGAGACTATAAAAAAGTTTGAAAACTCACAATTGCAAGAAATTTAAGCAGAGACATCTCGTCTTCCTTTCCTTTTGGCGAAGATACTTCTTTGATTTGATTCTGCGTCTTTAGATTGGTTTTCCTCCAACGTTTGAAGGCACTCGTACTCCCAGAGCGTGTTTTATTCTGATGGCGCGACTTCCACGTATCTACATCATTCAACTCCTTTTCTGTGGCCTGCAAGAGGAACTAAAGTTGAAGAGTTAATTACAAATGAGCAATCGGATGATTGAATATATGAATTCTGAATTCACCCACTAGTTCGTTCAGAACGCATACTGAGGGAATAAAACAAAACCGCGTTGATAAATCTTAATCTCCGTCCGGAGTGACATCAACTCATATGCTTTTTCTTGTCAAAACGATAACAACGTTCGCACGTCATTCCTGTGTTTATCGATTGCAGAAAATCAGTCAGTAGGTGTAAAAATACGTGCGTAAATGAGTCCTAAACAATTGCGTAAAAACTGCGGTAAGTACTTAACAACCTAGGATGTTGGCGTGCCAAGGCGACGCGAAAAACCGATAAAAACAAAACGCGCTGATTGCTTGAACAAATATAGTCTAATTGGATTCGCCAACACGAGAACAATTGCCAATCATCGTTATCGTTCAACAAGACCAATATGAAAATCGAAATTGGGTAGGAAAATCACCGAGTTAAAAAAAGTTTTTGTATCAGCTTGGTAACTATTTGATACTAAAACGTCTTTTTCTTTCAAACAACGCCTTTTGTTCCCACAAGTCAAATTATTATTGATTCTTATTATTATGAGATTAGAAGAATGCGTTGCTGAGGGCGATTATCTTTCGATTTGCGTCATGCGGCGAATTACGAATGCACGAAACGTGCGCGGCAATGCGCGAAGGTTTTTCGACGGAAAAGAAAGTTTCGCGCTGTGCGGTCGACCGCAATTGCATATAGCAAGTATTTTCCAGCGTAACACTCACCGATAGCGTCTTGCACTTGAGGCACATTAAATCCGAGAGGAACTCGTTGTAAGACTCTTTGCCTTTACTGGCGACGAAATTCACAACGGCTGGTACCATTTCGAGATGGTTCACACACATTTCACACTTGTAATCACCAAAAGCACAAATCAGCGCATGCGGATATCCAAATTGCACGAAAACAAAAAATGTCAGTGACACCAGGAAAAATTGCAAAGTCCGTTTGTTATTCACTAAGATTGTTGTTCAACAATTGTATGTTCGCTCCTGTTTCTCTGCCGAGTTTTGTGCGCTACGTGCACTTACGAAACGCTATGAGTTGACTGAGCTCGCAAACGGAACGCGCTCGGCTTTTACTAGAATCGCCGTCGCCGTGGGCACACGGCGCAGGCGCAGCATACTCAACTTCCTACGACTAGCTGCTATGGCATGGAAAGCGCAGTACGCACCGTAATCAGACTCCTTGTTCCAGTTATATGTTGCTACCGCTTTTATAAGCACCTCTGCGGTAATTTATGATTTCATTTCCGGAAATACCTTATGTAAATATATTTTATCCAGCAATGTATAAGATGGGTTTTTTCTTTTTTATATATATTTTTTACGACACGATAACAAAATTAATAAAAATTTAACAATGCAGATGTCTTGGCATATAACATTTCCAATCTTATTGCTAGTAGCAAATACTTGTCTGACTATATACGCTTATTTTCAGAGAAAATAAGTAAATTCAATTGTTTATTGTAATTCAATTTCGTGGTACGTAATAGATAAATAAGCGCATTCTTTGCAATCTGGTAAATTTGATGACAACTTAGAATAACCCATTTTTTGGCGTAGTCGTTGCTTGATTGTAGTTGTGAGAAACAAGGAACCAGAAATACGGAATTAAATGGACTGTACAATGAGTAACAATAAAATGATTTAACTATGAGTGTTAATTGAGATTTTGTGTTTTAATTGTTTACCATCATTGTGTTTTATTTTGCTTGCAGAAAAACATACGTGATTATATAGAAAAGTTCCATTAGGTAATCATAAAATATTTTTCAAAGTTTAATGCAAGAATTGAAAAAGTACTTCGCAAGAATTTGCATAATATATATTTACTCCTGTAAATTGGAATTTTTAACAATTTCTGATTTTGTTCAATATGAATCATTAAGTTTATAAAGTGAAAAACCTGTTATTTCTGATGATGTGTTATTTGTTGTTCACTTTATCACAAAATCAATCCGTAATTCATATCAACTGTAACATCGCAACTATTATGTATAGGTCTAGAATTAATTGTTCCTCATAACAGAATGCGCAAAAGTATTGAATACAAATGTGTAAGGCTGCGATTTTTACAACTTTTTGGGCAGCCTTCGGAACTGATCAAAGATATAAACATGTATATAACTCAGAATATTAGAGCATGTAGCACTTGTGATTCACATATGTTGCTTATTGTTAGATAACACGGATTAGCGGCACGGATTGGTGATAGAAACGCGTAAAATACTCGAAAACTAGAAGTGTGAATACAAAATTGCAAAGCTGCGAATTTGGCGATTTCCTTGGCAGCCTGCGGAATCGATTAAAGTTCCGCGATAATTTTGCACGGTGGGCAGACCCTTGTCAGGCGCTATAAAATGTATATGACTTAGAAAATTATAGCATGAAGCACTTGTTAATACGATGCAGGTCAATACAAATGAGCAAGTCCTGGATTTTTACAAATTGTACATGGGCTGATATAAACATGTAATTTACTCGGATACTAGAAGAGTGTGACTCTTGAAAGTGACACCAAAAAAATGCAAAAAAAATGAATACAAAAAGCCAAGCTGTGAATTTGGCGATTTTCTTGGCAGCCTGCGGAGCCGATCAAATATTCACGATAAGTTTGCACGGTGAGCAGTCACATATAAGCTATAAAATGTATATGACTTGGAAAATTACAGAATGTAGCAGTTGTGATTTACATATGTTGCTTAGATCACTCAGATCAATACTAATGTGCAAGTCTTCGAATTTTGTGATATTCTTGGCGAACTGTGGAGTTAATAAAATTTTAGAATTTTACATGGGACTATCCATAAGGTGATATAAAAATGTAATTAACTCGGAAACTAGAAGAGTGTGGCTCTTGAAAGTGCCACCAAGAAATGCAAAAAATTACTGAATACAAAATGCCAAGCTGTGAATTTAGCGATTTTCTTGGAAGCCTGTGGAGCCGATCAAATATTCACGATAATTTTGCACGGTGAGCAGTCACATATAAGCTATAAAATGTATATGACTTGGAAAATTACAGAATGCAGCAGTTGTGATTTACATATGTTGCTTAGAAAACTCAGATCAATGCTAATCCTAAAATGCAAGTCCTCGAATTTTGCGATATTCTTGGCGGCTTGTAGAGTCAATAGAATTTTAGAATTTTACATGGGACTGTCCATAAGGTGATATAAAAATGTAATTTACTCGGAAACTAGAAAATTGTAGCTCTTGAAAAATATGTAAGACTGCGAACTTGGCGATTTTCATGGCGCTATAAAATGTATACGACTCGGAAAATTTCAGAATGTAGCAATTGTGATTAACTTATGTGCCATAGATAACTCATAAATGTGCAAACCCACGATTTACGTCACGCATACTAATGTGTGAGGCTGCAAATTTTGCGATTTTCTTGGCAGCCTGCGGAGTTGATCAAAGATCCGCGATAATTTTAAAAAATACAAGAAATACTTTAATACAACTGAAGTTAGTTCATTATAATAAAATAATATTTTCAATAAATATACCAAAATGTTACAATATAATTGAAAGGTATCATGTTTGGTATATTTAATCCTCTCTTTGGCATAACCCACGCAATGCAATTTAAAATACATTAAATTTACCTATAATTTCACTTATTCATATTATGACTATATTAATCTCATTTAAAAGTGAGATAATTCGACAGTAACTCATTTTGTTACATACTAATCGCCCTAAAATCAAAACTACATTTTCACGACGTAGATGATTATTTGTTGTCTTTTCGAAATAAACACAATTTGTCGTATGAATAGGAAGAAATGCATATACAACGAATCATTATATCCATCATTAATAATTCCAGAAACACGTACAATTTATTATAAGACGTCACAACTAAAAACAATACGCAATCAATCAAAAATATTTCCTTACAAAACTAAACAGAAGCATAAATGTCGCAGGAACAACACAATATACATGAATAAAACTTAACATAGCTTACAAATATTATAAAATCGTGTTATAATTGAAAGTATGCATTGTACTTTACTTTCAACAAATATTTTTGTTGCACATTACGTCCGTACAATACTCACACGCATTGTTCTGCGTGTATTGATAAAGGGTTTGTCAATGGCTGTTAATAAGCCGATTATTCATTTTGACGTCGATCGTACAACGTGAAAGTGATAAAACTCGTAGTAAAAATATATGACGTCTTTCAGAAACACAAGAAGTCGCAGTCATGTTATAACTTCCCAGTAAAACCATGAAAACATTGGAACTTCCCAAATATGCTACGCAATATTTGATGTTCTACTTCGACAAAACGTTATCCTGAATACACCAACGCGAGGGAGAGCCAATGACGTCGCCTGAAAGCAGCACCAACCAAAACAACGCTTGAATTGTATGTAAAGCATAGCATATGTTTGCACTGAACACGGATAACATTGAATCATTCAGGAATGTTTCGTGTTGATCTTACGTAGGTCCGTTCGCCGTATAAGATCACCGCAAATATTTCACGGTGTAGATTTTCCCAAAAATGTTTATTTGTTGAACGAATATAAACAAAATACAGCACTCAGAGGAAATAGTTGGAGAGAAAAGTAGCGCCAACGGTTGAGCAAACATAACAAATGCGCAATTCACACCAGTTTAGCACACTATCAGGTATTAATCGTGCTATTCAATAGAATAATTAGGAATAATGCGGCGTGCCACGTTGGGCAAAACTTGTGACAATACATGAGCGTCAATGGCAGCTTTTACAACGCAGTTTATAAGTATGTCAATGTTGATTTTGTCTCCTATGAAATATAAATATAGTCTGAAGCGATCCAAGTTTATAAACAATAACAATTATACTGTGCTGAATAAACTATTAAACAAATATAGACAGATTTCTTTGTAAAGTACATCAATGCAATTCTCATAACCATAAAAATATGACTACATATGTATAATGAATATTTTGTTTTAAGTTATTACAAACCTAGATGAAATAACTTTGACATTCGTTAATAATGGCTTTAAATTACTATATACAACTATACTATACTACTGCATACAATACTATATACAATATTTATTAGATTTATTATAAAACTTAAGTCCGATACTTTTGTAAGTCGTACTTGGCTAAAATATGATCAAGTACCTAAAAATCAAGCGAAAAATAATTAATTCCTTTGCAATTAATATAAATCAAATTAAGATGGCGAAAGAAGAGATCGGGAAGAGTAGGTATATCGTTCCGCTGCGCAGAGAGATGGCGTTATAATTTAAGTTTGTCACCCTGCCCCCTACGGCCAGACTCGGGTGTCGAGGACGCCATCTTACAAGGAGAGGGTCACACTGTGTCCCCTGGGATTTTAATGAAAGTTGGTAGACATGTGGAATAGGCCTAACAACAATGCATGTTAAAGCGAGACGACGCACTATCCAGGCATTATCCTTTAAAAGGAGTTTGATAATATGCATTCAAGTTTATAAATTTATCGGTGACAGTCCGGTAAACAGTCGTCGTAGCTCGGTTGGTAGAGTCTGCTTGCGGAGCTGAAGGTCGGGGGATCGTTGCTTACCTTTTTAAACTGTTTTAAACTGTTTTATTCGATTGTTAAATATTTATAAATATTTAATATTTTTAAATATTATTAGATGCGCTAGATGCATGAAAAGTTTCAAAAAATAAGCATTGATCGTCCGACCTTCAGGTTCGCAAGCAAAGGCCCTACCAACCGGGCTACGCCGGCAGTTATCAGGGCTGTCAACGATAAGATATATAATCTTGAATGCATATTTTCAAACTCCTTTTAAAGGATAATGCCGGGATAGTGCGTCGTCTCGCTTCAACAGGCCTTGTTGCCTATTCTACATGTCTACCAACTTTCATTAAAATCCTAGCGGACACAGTGTGACCCTCTCCTTGTTAGCTTAAATTCCGGCCGCGTAGGGGTATAAAAACCCTCTGCGCGCACCTTTTCGCTCTCGTTTACCTTCAACTCGTCCTACGCTACGTAAGTCCTCTTCACCACACTGGTTTGTACGTTCGCGTAATCGACACCCATATATTGTACAACGAACAAAATAAACGCCATTTTGTTAACTGTAAATGTGTACATCATTTAACATCAGTTGAGTGAGCGAGTAAGTAAGGCCCTGTCAGATCAGGCCCCGCGTTCGAAGCGGGAATTAAATTCCTGATAATAAAACTGCGACAACTGCGTACCAGTAGGATTTTGTAATTCACAATTATCATCACTTTCTCTCTCTCTCATGGCGCTACAACCCAGCTTGAGCCTTGGCCTCCCTTATCTTCCTCCTCTATTCTTCCCTGTCCTGTGCAACAATCTTCCATCTTCTTATTTTAAGGATCTGTATTGTGTCGTGGTTTACTTCATCACTAACCATTGAAAATGAGGTATTACTTTCTAGAGTCACAACAGTTACATGACAATAATAAGACTCTCTATAAACATCAGAATAAATATTTTAAAATGTAGGTTATAGGAAATAATAAATTCATAGATGTATAACACATAAAAAATGTTTGGTTGACTTTTACTTTATAGACTTCTAAAGCCCGAAATAAAATATTAAATGAGGAACGAAATTCTTTCCATTAATCTGCTACTTTCTTCGTCGAGAACTTATTATTGAATATACACCAAGAATAACGTTGTGCTATGTGAATAGAGTATTTTAAATATTTTATTCTAATTAATTAAATAAATATGGTACGACTTTGGCAGCAATAAACTGTGTTTCCAGGAGTGTTGAATTTGATGTGTGAATTTTCAGGGAAAGGGATACAAAGCGGTTCAATGATGGTTTTTTTTTTTGGTAAATAGCACGAGCGGCCGTCGTGGTGGAAATATCTTATTTCCATTGGTTGGAGGCTGAGAATGCGAAGCTTTCATGTACGTGGCCCGTTTTGAGAATGTGATTTTGTTGTCAAATTCAATTCCCAGATATTTCACTGTCTTTCCGCATGTATGATTACGTTGCCTATGCTGAGCTTAGGAGATGTTTAATAAATGTAATTAATAACTTTTATTTTATTTTTAGTTCTGTAAAAATAAAACACAATAATGACTAACATTAAGATAATTTAGTTTAAAAACGTCAGGTAACCTTGAGATTAAGGCGTTCTTGAAGATGAGGTTTTGGTGATCGCGCCCCAAAGATTTGAGACCATCCCTCGAAATACGCGGGAACAAAATCGCTTTATCACAGTTCTTTTCCTTCGCAATCACATCCATTAGCTGACTTCTTATCAGTCGGAAGCGAGAGTCTGCCTTGCTTATTGTGTGCGATTTGTGTTTTTATTTAATTAATATTTTAAAAGTAATTTCTTAATTTTGGAGATTTTTGATCCCAACGGAAAACGAAGCCTGCATAATCGACGACTGTAGTCAGAAAATAATACAAGAAAAAAAGCATAATTCAGTTGAAGTATGATTTGATGCATTTTTCGGCAGAAATTGAATTTCAAACTTACTTTGTTTCTTTTACCTACATCCCACTAGAATTTGAAAAAAATATAAAGCAAAATTTTAATGATATTGAAAATATGAATAGGTATAACAAAAAAGTTGGAGGATTCATTGTAATTATCACCATTCATAAGTTTGTTTGTGGGCTTTTGCTTAGCTGATTTATTAATAGCTTTGAACAAGTGTTTGCAGTATTACAAAATGTTTCAAGGTTGCAATAAAAGAGGTACAACATTCGTGGGGATAATGGATTTTCCTTGTTGTAATGGCAGATATTTACTCAAAAAAGGCATGAAACAGAATAATTTCCACCATGACATGCAATCAATTTTTAAGTAGAAATTGCTATGGAATATAATAGTTTATTTCGTAGAAATGTATAGATGACAAGACAATGGTAAGGAAATTTTATATGCCAATAAAGGCAATTTTCATGAAATGGTATTCATAGAATCGTGTGGTAGTGATTAAAATTGGATTATAGCTAGATTGACAAGCGTAGGTTACTTATACCATGTTATTGTAATCATTATAGGGTTCAAAAATTAACGTATACTGTTAATTAATTTGTACAAATTACTTGTTTATATATTTATATTTTAATTTTATGATAAATAATAAAAGGTGTGATACAAAAAGGTGCACTATTTGCAGAATATATTTGTCATAATTAAATAGATAACATTAAAAAACATCAAAAACAGAATATCCCCACGATCGGATGGAATTCACTATGAATTGATAAAGTATTAACTTGCTTGACAATACTTTAAAGCTAATGACAAATATATTATCCCTCAAAGGACCGATCCTGCAATGATGCGATATTTATACGACAACAACTTTATAAAAAGGCTGTCGACAGAGTGATACAGCCAGATATAGTAAACACTATCTATAAGAAAGGTATGCCAACGGACATTGTTAATACCATAGAAAACATATACACTAATAATGGACGAACATGAAATAAAAATTGTATGGGGTGCGGATGTTGCAATGATATTCGCAAATGAAGCTGGACTACAGCATGCGCCACAAATTCAGTACAGCTGAAAAAGCCTCCAACATGGAAATGGCTGCGAATAAGGTCAAAGTCATAATGCAATCTACAATACGTATAAGATGCCAAGTGGAAGTCAATGGTATGATAATTGAGCAGGTAAATTAATTCATTAAATCGTATGATGTGGAACTTTGTAAGAGGAGGTCATCACGCAGGCTGAAAAGGTACAAGAATTACTGCCATCGAAACACATATTCAACAACACATATATGCAAAGACGCCAAGGCAGCAATCGGACCAGTCCTAACATATAGTTCTGAAACAACAGTAATTGATCGCCTCCTCACTAACTACCGAGATGAGATTACCAAGGACAATAGAAGGCAAAACGCTTCGTGAATAGATCAGCAAGAACAAAATCAGGAAGGTGTGTTATGCAGAAGCTATCAAACAAATGAACCCAGCGAAGAAGAAAAGAATGGACTTGCAAGGATCGCCAAATATGAAACAAAAGAAAAGAAGAAGGTCTCTAGGAAGGCAAGGAAGAAGATGGAATGACTAATTAAGATCGAAATGAAACAGTAAATTGCCCACATAACAACAAGAAATTAAAACGAAGAATTCGAATTTCCAAACAAACGAACGCGATAAAATACATTTAATGTTGTCCTTAGTCGACGCTCCTCCAGTGGGATCTTGAGTGTGTGCAGAAAATTGTGCGTTTTTGACAAACATATTTCGTTGACGAATTTCATATCATTGCAAACAGAAATTCAATGCAAATTCATTGAAATACGCATCCATTCTGTGAAACCACCCACACCAGTCACCAAATCATTCCGACGAAACATGTCCTGTCACAATACGAATTGACTACTTTCCGGAAATGGGAATTAGGAGGTTTCTACTTATCGACGGACAAAGAGTGCTCAACATAAAAAAGAAACAAAAATGTTGAAAATTGACTGATTTTTCAATATTGTAATTTCGAATCGCTAGTTTTAAAGTTTAGATTAATAATCATTATAGAATTGAATGTATGCGTGTGATGAGAATATATATTAATTTACTATAGCTGTAGAGTTTTGTGAATTAATTACACATAATTAGGCACTAACATCCTGCTACTAATGACATAGATAACATCTTTAAAATGTAGAAATATATAGGAAGTATCTTTCATATAACTTTTCACAAGAGTAACTCGAGAAGTTATCAAAGCTTTTAAATTAAAATCTGGTTTTTACTTGAAATAAAAAATGACCAGAGGCAATGCGGAAAATGTCAATGGTAATTATTATTTTTTAAATAAATTAACTGCATAAAGTACCAGTGGGAAAACAATATCATTGTAAAACGCATTTAGAATTTCAGTTATGATTTTATGCCAAGGCAAGGTATTAAATCATAATTGAAATTCTAAATAACTAAGTGAAATTCTAAGTAACTGGAGAAAATTCATAACGAGCTCAAAGTTCTCTGAGACAGAAAAACCGACATTTATAGAATTTCCAACAGCGGTCTAAAGTATAATTTACCAAGCAGTTGGTTATAAAAGTTAATTATATAGTTCACGGGACAATGCATTTTGTTCCGTTATTAGTAGATAACAGGTTAACTATACAGCAACTGGGGCCCAAATGGGTTTTTGGCGTCTGAGGAGCAAGGATAAAAAGTGTAGTTTTATCAGTATACGTTGAGATAAAATCAACAAAATAAACTAAGATTCCAGGTATTCTCCCATGGTATATCTATTTGCAAAACTCCGTTATATATAAATATTTCTTCCGTTTACATGTCAGACAGTTTCCATGTAATACAGATCAATTTATATTACATACGTCAATTCTCCTGGGAAATTTACCGTTGAAGAGAGGATTCCGTATATTGCAGGTTCTCCATACGGTAGAATTCATTGTTGTTTGAATGCTTATCTAATGGAAACTACATGTAAGTATAAATTCACAGAATGAACATATAAACAAATAGGACACAAAATAGGACAAAATCTCAATTAACATTCTGGAAAAGATAATTAGTGATAAAATAATAATTTATTTATTCCGTTACAGTGAAGAAAAAATACAGGAAGTTCTAAGAAATTGGGAATTATAGCCGACATGATTAAAATCCAAATAGGTATAAAACCCATAGTTAATTAATAGCTTGTTAATGATAATTATATCATGTCGTTGCATCATCTGCGAATTATAATGGCTGTAAATTTCCAAACCAGTTTTTTATGCCTACATTGGAAATTTATTCAAGATCTTCACATGATTTTATTATGTAAAAAGTGTATATAAAGATGTAATAAATAAGGACTTGTATAAATTAAATTAAAATTAAAAAAATATTCAGGACAACAATAAATTCGTTATGTAATCTAAATGAATATATTTAGAAAATAAATTAAAATTGACCGCCCAGAGTCGTGATAAATCACTCTTCAAAAGACAATGTTTATCCAAATGAAATGATCACGTAATTGAATTATTAATATTCTCGAACATTAAGCCTTTCTTTGAAATAGTAGGGAAGTAAATAAAATGTTCATCAACTTACTACAATTAGTCGTTTTCATTTTAAATTATTATTAATTAAAATATTTAAAAATCTTTACAAATTAACATGAATAAAAATTACCACCATAGACGTGGACATGGGGAGGGGGTTCTCTGGTCCCTATACATATATACCAACTAGCAACGGCCTTAGGTATCCGTCAGACTGCCGGCACCGAGCGTCGTTTCGCTTGAAGGTTTCCTTGGTCTGATTCACCTATTAAAAGGAGATAGGTTGTTTCTACGAGTTGCTTCAGCTCCTTTTAATATTCGTCAGACAAGGATAGGCATAGAAGCACGAAGCCGAAGTCGGAAACGTGACGCACCCTTTAAACTTGCCTCATACGCGTAGCGCATATTTTCATTATGTAAAAATCATCTACAGAGATTTAGTAAACAAGACTTTATATCAAACAAAGTCTGATATTCAGGTAGTATAATAAACATTTTATGCAATCGGATTAATATATTTGGAATAGAAAAGAAAATTTACTCGAAACCCGCCACCAAGGGTAAGTTGCTAATTCGTCTTTTACCAGAGATGTCTTTAAGTTAATCTACCCTTTATCTCAAGTGACATTTTATCCAAAAATAGAAAACAGTTAGCCTTGGTTGCTGGTTCATAAAAGACGTGCTTTTCCGTTTTTGTGATTGCTGTTACATTTAAGCCCAAAAAAGATTAATCCTGCAGCCACGGATTAAGGGGGCTACACTTCTGCTACTAGTACTGAAAACATGGATTTGGAAACCCCTTCTACGATAAAAAATAACCTATCTTATGGTGTTCCTCAAGGTTCCCCTTTATCATCCCTACTTTACGTCATACGCAACATGCGCTTCTATGTACGCAACCCGGACAGATGCATTCCCCAATTTGCGGATCATCTCGCTTTTATCATTGTACGAGTATGTCACTTTTAGCCGTCCTAAAGAAATATCGGCAACGTCGCGCAAGAATTCTTTGAAAAGTGGCGGATCGAAAAAAATTCAAACTATTCACAGTTTATCATTAGTAATCAAATCGTTAAGCCAACGAAAAATATCAAGTCTGTGCAACCAATGTTGACCAATGTAAAGTAAGAAACAAAAACTATCTACAAATTAGGAAAAGGATCTCCCTACGTACTATCACAAATCTCAAACACCCTAATGTGCTTCATAATCCTCCCAACCTTCTTCCAATCTTTATCAAAAATCTGAAATAACTCCAATCCTTATCCTTTATGGCCAAAAATCTCTTGATATAAATTTTTTTCCCGAATCATATTGATCAATCCGAATATCAAATATCTCTATATAAAGAAATGATAGAAAACTATAATATTTTATAAACAATCTAACATTTTAAACAATGTATGTTTATTTAATAGATTGAAAGTCTATGTATTCGATAGCTTGTTGCTTTTTTACAATAAATATGATTATTATTATTGTAAAACTGTGGGTTTTTTCCGGGGACCGTTGCAAGCGAATCGCCCAACCTTCGTTTTTACCGCGAAGTCAGGATTTCGCGAACGGCGCCGCAGCCGCTTGTTGAGTGGGGAGATCAAGTGGTCACCCATCCAACGCACAACTACGTCCAATGTTGCTTCACTGCGGTGATCTAACGAGTAAAGAGATCCACAACGCGGCAAGCCGCCGCTCAATCGATGTTTTAATACTGTCATAGGTTTTCCCTTAAAATTTGTTCATATATCAAAGATATATACATTAAAAGTTAAATATTACAATCCTACTCACTCATAGTTATTGATTCATTTTCGGAAATGGATGAATTGTTAATAATTTTTATATACAACCGTGTATCATATGCCCTTTTTATTACTAACACTATGAAAGAAATTGGTTGAAATTTACGCAGCCAGCCACTGCTAATTGTAGCTTTAAGAGGAGGTGGGGTTGTCGGTGGCGGTGGTGGAAGAGATGTGGGCGGAACAGGTATCAGTGGAGGAAGCGGCGAGGGGAAGAGGGAGGAAAGTCGAGGAGCAGGTTAGGCAAGAGAGGATAATGGGCAGTACCTTCAACCCAGGATACGTAAGGGTGCAGGTTATCGGGAGAAGGCCCTGGTACTTTGGGGATAGGGGCAGAAGCGGAAGGCATTGCTGGCAAGGGCTAGGTGTGGCTCGGAGGAGAAAGGCAGGAAGGTCTGGATGGGGCAGGAATACACGAAATAAGTATTTTGTTTGGCAGGGGTGGATACCTGGTGAGGGACTGTGAAGAATTAAAGAAGAAATGGTTAGGGTCACAAGGAAGAGGAAGGAATATTGTCGGAAAATGTCTGGAGGAAAGGGGAGGAGGGCTGGCTGTCATTATAAAAATAGGGTTAGAAAAGAAATTGAGAAGGGAGATCCTAGGATGAAAATTGTATTGTCATAGATATAGTTTATAGATGATGTATTTATAGTGCTGCGTTTTTATTATGTAATTATTGAATGTTGTAAGTGTGCAATGGTTATACTAAGGTTGGAATGCCAATAAAGGTTATATATATACATACATTGTAGCTTTAAGAAAACTACATAACTCCATGTACCTTTCCTTATGCTTAAATTTACATTTGAACTAATTAGATCCGTGCAAATTGAGCCCAGACAACGTCAAAACCTCGCCAATTACACTTATTAGCAGATTAATTTCTCTAATTATCACGGTGTAAATATTTTCGTCTTCCACGTTTAAATATATCTCAACAATCCTAAAAATAAATCTTTTCACAGCCCTCTTTTCTTCGTGTAAATATATTCTCGTCGGAATACGACTAAAAATTCAATGGAAAGCGTACTAAATTTACGAGACGCAAACATGACTAAGGTATGTGACTGGTTTGTGCTCAGTTGGCTATATGACAGTCACTATCATCATGTGTTCCGCCGGAAGTAGTCGGCGTCATTCATGCCAACTTCCACAACCGAGTGACCGAAAAACGGTTCGCATGAAGCTCACGCGTCACTATCGTTCGTCCGCCTCGATACTACTTACCCTCCCGCAAGAGAAAGAAATTCGAATTTACACAATTATCATATGACGACGCCGACGATGACGCTGATAGATAGATAAGCGGCATAAACTCGCGCAAGTCATTGAGGACTACGCCTAGAATGCGGAACTAGTCAGCATTGTATCATCAGTCACAATGAAAAACGTAGCAAATGATGTTGCATCTTGCGAAAGTAACGCCAGATTCTATTAATTACATTAAGCATGTTTAATGAGAATTCACGGTAGCGTGATCAACAACGCACGCTGGTAAAACTGGGCTTAGTCACTCTTGCGGTCGTTAAATAATCATCTCATGAGATTGAACCGGTACGAGACGACGTCAATGAGAGCAAAAAATCGTTATTTATAACATTTAAATTTACTTAAAAGGTGATTTTAGCTGCATAACTTTGCTTTTTATTGGAAACTTGTTTGCTTTGGCGGCATCAACTCTTAACACTTATAAGTTGGTCTCAAAATGTCAATATGTTAAATATTTTTGTGGTAAAATGATAAATTGTAGAAAAACGCCGATTTACTTCTAATTTCGATGTAATTAAGATGAAAAGGATTTAAAAATTACATTGAATGTTATATTTTCAAAACGAAATAAAATGGAATGTACAGTGAATACGTATACAGTGAATACGATTCAGCAAAGACCTCCCCCTCCCCCCGAATTGTTATTTGGAAGTCAGGGAGGCAAAAAGCAAAAAAAAAAATCACGTAAATCAACGGACCTGGAAAATGTTTCGTTGTTTACAGGAATAAGAATTCTACAGATCTCGCATTCGGCAGGTTTCATTATAGTATTTTTTAAATTGATTTACCGAGCATCGAATACTGTAGTTATTAGCTATATTCAATTCCTTTTCAAGGAAATTAGACATTTTCGAAACAAATTACTATTTATTAGAAAAATAATTCATATCAATCTGCATCCGGCGGGATTCGATCCCAGGTCTTTCTGGTCAGTTATTGAGTTATTGATGGTATTACTGAGCCACCTGGTTGGACGAATATAGTAGTAATTATATTTTAATATACCCTATACCTAAGTTACAAATAAGACGTCATCCTACACCTTTTACTTGGATGAATTGTAACCTGACAAAAAGAAGCAATTGGCTTACATGACCAGTGTATTACTACGCTTGAAAATGATATGGTAACTAAAAAACTCGGAAAGTTGCGAGTGTTACGCGATAGAAGCAGTTTTAATACAGTCGTCACTTCCCGGAACCTGGTTAAACAGGACCTTTCAACTATATTCTACTAAATTTGTTGCCTTAGACTTGGTAAACTCGATTCACACTTCAAAATCACTACGTAACATTGATAACTACGTAACAATGAGAATTATGAATATATAAAAAAAACTAGTCATTTTGAACTTATTCGTTTGAACTTACCTAAGGTGAGGGCAAAACAAATTTCTATCGTTTGAATTTTCGTTTGATATGTATTCAAATCTGTTAGACGAAGAAAAAATAAACAATTTCCTGATTGTGTAGTTCTCTTACTTGCCGACAAACTTACAAAATTTTGGTAAACTTGATAAATACTTAGGAATCAGAAAAATACCTTCAGTGATACCAGATGGTAGGACACTTCTACTATCTTTCAAATTTCTTTGGTATTATTTTTTCAGCAATATGATTGATGGTAGAAGTTTTTCATCTACATAGACTGTTTTTTATATCTTACCACGTTTTCGGTAAAAGTATGAATCACAACATAAAGTGACAAGCCGGAAATACGTAAAACCATACGCAAACAAACTCAAAATACCCTATCATAAAATGTGCATACTTTCTGATTGTCTGACTCAAACAGTCGGTCGTATCAATCACGTATGTCTTAAATATTCCTAAGAATGACGCTAAATATGTTTAATAGGCTACTTATTAAAAGTATGAATATATTCATCGGAATAATATGAATTTATAAGTCATCAGATTATGTTTCTGATTCATAGTGACTTAATGACCCACACACTTAACATTTATGTATCTACTGAATATTTACACCCTATTTGCACAAAACGCATCCGATTGATTGTACAAACGTTGACATCAAAAGGAAATTATGTAACTGTGGTCAAAGTTTTAACATTTGTAGAGAAAATGTACATGTGGCTTGTAATTCTATTTATCTAAGTTGCTGTTAGATGTCTATTATGAAAATTCATAAAAAATAACAGTAGGCATGTATAATCAAGCCTAATCAACGCAAAGCACATTCAACTGTCTAAATAAATTACACATATTGCACTCTGGGTCTGATTGAACAGAATTTGATGACCCGCACCCACACGTATTTGTTGTAAATTGCGATGCGCATTTCGGATGCAAGGCATCCATCATCAGGCATATACTGATATATGTCAGTCAAGATGTCAAGATGGATGCCTTGCATTCGAAATGCGCATTGCAATTTACAACAAATACGTGTGGGTGCGGGTCATCAAATTCTGTCTAAATAAAACTTAAATAAAATGTCTTATGATGACAAACTGATATCATTGTTGCGAACAGCAACATCAACCCGCGAATTAACGCGAATCTTTTATTTTTAGCAGGATTCGTGGACTACCCG
>JAODAC010018114.1:0-20550 GCA_027575185.1 Mimaenictus wilsoni | reverse complement strand
AAGGACTGAAGAAGGGATGGCTAGGTTCCTCAGGAAGAGGAGGGAATATTGTCGGAAAATGGCTGGAGGAAAAGGGGAGAGGGCTGGCTGTCATCAACAAAATGGTACTGGAGAAGAAAATGAGAAGGGCGATCCTGGGATGGTAGCTGGTTTTTGTATATGAAGTATTGTTCGGTTTATTTTTGTTATTATTTATTTTTATTATTATTTAATTTAGGAAAGGCTGTACAGGTGATCAGGAAAACCGGAATGCCAATAAAGGTTATGCGAACATACACACAGATGTATCATACTTTAATATATTTAAAGTATGCATCTTTAAAAGTACTATTTTATTCTATTATAATTAAATTTGCTATTACATTTCAAATTTCATGCCTATTACAGTAGATTTAATAGTACCGTACATCTGAGAAAAGAACATCAGCTCAATTTTATATTCATAAATTAAAACTTATGAGAAATGAATAAACCAGAAAATTACATCAAGAAGCAACTGGAATGTGAAAGATATACAAGTACAGTTGCTCCTTAAGCGAAGTTAACTGAATGCGCACATGCTAAGCCAGCGATAAATAACAAAAAAGACTGAAGATAATGAGCAACCATGACAGTTGTCAGTTAAACAAACGGGTAACGATACTACGTATTGGTAATGATAATTACACCCATAAACGTAGGAAACTTAGTGAATAATCTCATGTTTGAGGTTATTTAACACGTGACAAAGGCACGTAATCAGAACATAACCTGGCATAACAAAACTTTTAAAATCATGGGTATGCATATAAAGTTCAATATGTTTACTATTTGTATTACTCTCTAACGTTATCAGTGCGAAAACGAAAACTACTTGCATGTTAAGAAATAAAGAATTATCTGTTAAATGTATTTTTCGCTAGGCTTTGAATACAACGTTGTATTTATTTGAGCTTTTTACATTTAATTTAAATAAAATGGTTTTTGAATAACAGTGTTTAAAAGTAATTTCAAAGTAGAGGATATTATGCATTCTAATCTAATCTAATCATTTTTGAAATATCTTTAAAATACTAAATACTTTCATACCTGTATTATCGGAAAATATTTTAACTAAAATGTTTGCAATTAAACTTAAAATAATAAAGATAATATTTCCTATTTTATGTTACGGTAAATAAAAGCAAAAGTTAATTACAGTTTGGTTAAATTTAAAAATTACAAATTATAATACCAAACTTCCAACTTTCAACCTGAAGCAACCCAATTGAGTGGAAATTTGATTGTCCGGTACGAATATGAATCGCGAGTTTCTAATTTTTAATTCGGCATTTCGCATTCGGTGGCCGTGCAATTGACCGCATAATTTCACGTAGAGAACTGCACCACTTTGCGGAAGGCGACCAACCTACCCAAAAATAATGAAATAATGAAGCATTGCCAAATCGGAAGTGATTGGTTATGGCAGGCATGATTTGCGTCGTTTACGGTTTTGCCGGTTTGCTAATCAATGCCGGGCACGTGGTACGTGGTTGGCAATTAAATATCTTCGATCGCGTTCGTTGTCCGAGCTTCAGACACATCGAACTTCCCATTGTTTGGACATACTTCGTGTTTGAATGTTGATATCAAATCGAAAACATGCTCGTGAGTAAAATATCAACGAAAAATGGCGGTCATTGGTCTTATAGAATTTCGAATTGTTTAAAAAGTGTGTAATTACAATCGTAGTTGCTTTGTTATATACTGTTGATTTTATATATTTGATAAACTGTTGAATTACATAGCATTTTCTAACTATTTGCTTAAAGTAATGGAATAAACTACTAGGGATTTTGAACGCCAGTTTCTTAGAAAAAATAAATTATTATATAGTGAAACCTGGCGTGTAGGAAAAGTCACGGGACCAACCATTTTATCCGATGTTGATAAGTTTCCGCATATCAAATGTGAATACCCTGCTGAACATGGCTTTTTTGGAAAAGGTGGGAACAAAGAAATATATATTTTTCCAGTTCGCGTTGCGATAAAATCAACCAAAAATGCAATTACAGGGGACTCAAATATTTTGATTTCATTTCCGCGAGAGGCAGGTTCCTCATTCTACAAGTCAATTTACATTACTTAAGTTACGTAATCCTACGGACAGCAATTCAGCAAACTTCAACTATTTTGTTTGAATATCTATAAGAAAAAATATCAAGGTTTTCCAGTGATTGTCCAAAATATTTCAAAGCACGCTCAGCGCGTTTGAACGCTGAACTATTGGGCGCGGAATGCACGCCGCTCGAGCGCAAAGGGTTAATATATAGAGACGAGACTTATATTTTTATTTATAGAAAAACAAATTTTTAAATTTAATTAATAGACAGATAGAGGACAAAATCATTTATTTACATAATTTATAGATAAAGAATCACATTAAGAATAGAGTTATGTTAAAAATAGCTGTTAAACCAGATTTTGAATGATAAAACAAACGTGGATTTTAATAAATTACCTAGTTTTATTAGTTTCTATTTAATCCTAATTAAAATGCTGTGGTTCAGAATATTTCACAGAAATTTTGTGTGCTAATTTTAAATAAAACCAAAATTTATGTGGATAAAAAAAATCAGACAAAGCCCCCGAATTTGGATAAGTTGAACTGGATTCTACAAGTTTAAAGCTCTTTCATTTAACACTCTCCTTTCCACCTCTCAGAATTTTTCTCACAGCCTTACAAAAGGTAAAATTTTTAATGAATGGAAAGATTCCAGAATCCGCACTTGCACCAAGAAAACCAGATATCTAAAGAAGTTTAAAAAGGCTTTACAAAAAGGTACAGGAAAAGCAACAAAAAGCGTTTTATTTGGTTGCCGTATCGCAGTTTTATGCAAATTTCCACCTTCAAAATGCATTTAAGTTTTTTGTACGTTTCTTCATGTACTAAAACATTTTTTGTTGTTTAAAAAAATCTGTCACATATAATACGTCCAGTTTTGTTAATTATTTTACATTTTCAGCATTTTTATGAGTAAGAAATAATGTACGATATAAAATTAAAGACGATTAAGTGTTATATCACAGTAATGATACTTAAGTGATCTTGGCATTGTAGTGTTTATTATGCGGTGTTTTATGCTTAATACAGACACCACAGAATTATTAAACTATGTTCGATTATACTTAAGCAGGTTCGTGTTCCTTGAACTTCGATTAAAGAGAAAACGTTTTCGGTTTCATGAGCGACAAAGTCGATGGGTTGGTTTTATTGAGGCTTAAATCGATTTTACTACCTCACGTTACTTTTTACTTCTTGAAAATAATGACGATGTGAAAAGATACGTACTTATACTGCTCGAAACTGTCTGGAGAGTGTGTAAATCCAAATAATTCCAACAATAAAATCATAAAACTTGGGAAAGCCACACGTCGAAAGTCCACACTTTCGCGGTGATGTTTTGGGCGCGCTGTTTGTCAATGCGAAACGGTAAGAAAATACACGCTCGCTAACGGCGGCTTTTCGCATGCGAACCTACCGAAGATCGACCCGCGACTGACTTAAGTCGGAGTGCGCTGAGTCGTAACGCGGCGCGGCTGCGTGACGCACGAGTAGTTGACTTACCGGCCAGTGAGCAGCTCCACCGTATGACGGACGCACTGCGAACACACAAGTCCAATCGCAATTTTTAATTTACAATCGCCGGCGGTGCAACAAAAGCGGGCGTTCGCGGTGGAATTGTGCACGTGCAGAAACAATTTGAGCACGACCAAATAGGTGACCAAATTTAATTGAAGCTTATGGTAGTTTTCTGTATAAAATGATAGTATTAAGATTGGTTTTCTTCCCCGAAAATGCACTCAATTATTCTGTCATGTGTTTATCCGAGGGATGCACCTGAAAATTGTTCTATATGTAGCACATATATTGAAATAATTTGTGTTAACATGATGTTTCGCCGTTTTGGGCCGCCTGATACGCCTGAGCCAATGATACTAGATGATATTAATTAATCATAAAATATTTAAAGCAGCAATTGATTCTGCATCTTGCAATTAAGATACTGTCCTTGCGAATGATATAAGATACTTTTTTTCTATCCGATAAAATGGTAGCAATGTTAGAATTTCTCTTTCCGGCAGCGTTTTTTCGGGCCAACTTACCACAAGTTTCAACTACAAATTTCAATTATGTTGAAGCTTGAGCAGATAGGGAGCATTCCCCCTTTGGAATAATTTTCCCTAAAAGTGTAGCCATTAACTATTTATATTCCGACGTTACGTTTTCAGTTAATTTTAATTGAATATCAAATTGAAAATAAAATCTCTGAACATTGAAAACAAAAACGTGTACCTTATACATTTAATATGACAAGTTTTCTTTATATTTCTCATTTCTGGCCAACCCGATAATTTAACATGACAAACAATGTTTGTATATTTCCAATAATTAACATTTGAAATGAAGGTTGTACATTCCTTTTAATTGGTTCAATAATCGGACAAAGTCGCGTTAATTAAATTTTAGATATGGAATTGATTTTTATCAAATCCCGGAAAATTATAAAAATTTAGATTATTATTTTACGAGTTCAATCCTGGTATATATGGTTATAATCTTTGTATCCTGTTAACCTGACCGAAACTGAACACGTAACAAAACCTTTTTTCACATTATGCATTTGTCACTAACTAATATTCATTTAATATTCAATTGTAAAGACACCACTCGAAGTGCATCAATTTACGAAACGTATAAAGTGCATAGGAGCGCAGCTGGACAACGCAGCAGCACATTTCCCGCATTCATGAATGTCCACTCCGGGGCCGCGTATGTCTTGCGCGCAAACGAGAGTAAGTACTGTTATGCAATGGGGACATAATGCGGACGCGCTACGAGAGCGTCGCGTTGTTCAGATAGGGCGCGAGCGCGCACACCGCGAAGATGCACCGCGGCCGCAATGAACCGCGGCGCGCACATTACGCGAACGCGCCACGTGAGAGCGCCGCACGGAAGAATAAACATGCGCTACAGGCGCACACAGACAGTCGGGTAGAAAAGTTGAGCGACGACGATGAGTAAAAATCGCGCAGAATAGAAAATATCAAGGATGGAAAGGTGGGCCGAAGACACAACGACGACGATGCAGAACCGCGCGGCTGCAGTGTCGTAGTGCAACGGAAAGAATGCGGAATTAGAGGCAAAACGTACGCTATGCATGTGCTCAACCAGTGATTCTCAAACAATACAAGTAATTACAAACGGCTAGAAAACTGTTAATTAACTAACACCACAAAAACTGTTAATACATTAACATCTGCTTGTTTTGTACGTTTAAATTAGTTTTTTCACTTTTACAATGTAAATGTATAAATGTACAGAAATTAGTTTGGAATATGTTGAGAAGCATGGTATATCTTTTCTGGCGTCGGTATTTTGCACGCATTTAAATGCTGATTAATGCAAAGATTCCTTTATTCTCACAATCAGACTTGAGAATAATTCAGAGTCAATGTCAGAAAAGACTGTTTACAAGGATAAACTGCAGCACAAACATGTCTAACGATCATCTGGGAAATAAGCATATGAAATCTTGGTTGTATAACACCTAAGCTAAGAGCTATCAGAAGAAAATATATTGATTTAATCGGAATTCCCTGTACAGTGAAAGCTCCTTAGTCCCACTTCATTCATTCGCGGATTAAAATAATGCGTACCAATTCCTATATACGCAGCTAAAAATTTCTTTATTAGCGGATGTAATAAGTATATAAGTATAAAGTCAATGTCAATAAGACAAAAAATATCTGTACATCCAACCACAAAATAACCACATTTAATTATCTACCAAGCATCAAAGTGAAATATTAGCCATG
Source organism: Mimaenictus wilsoni (assembly GCA_027575185.1). Classification (NCBI taxonomy): domain Eukaryota; kingdom Metazoa; phylum Arthropoda; class Insecta; order Coleoptera; family Staphylinidae; genus Mimaenictus; species Mimaenictus wilsoni. Next base: position 14,712 of record JAODAC010018114.1, on the reverse strand, counting down.
TAACTCCAAGGCGTTGATCTACAATCTGTAAACAATGCATTCGCCTACACCTTGACTAATTAAATCACATAGAGCGAACTATTCACATCTGGTAATGGCCATTTATTCTTAGAATTTTTCAGTGACTAATCAATGACTAAACAAAGCTTTACCATTCACTCAGATTATTAAAATTATTATTAGTGAATTATTAAAAGTGAGAAAAAAATTTTGAAACCCTATAAGAGTTCAAAATGTATTTGAACACTTTTAGTAAACAGGAACAAAATACTTTAAATATATGTTGACGATTTACGATTTTGTACGCTTAACTCTTCCAGGAAGTCAGGTAATAAATATTTCGCTACTAAATTATAGTTTATAAAATAGAATCTACGAAATTAAGTTATGTCACAAACCGTTGAAGTATATAACGCAATTTTGCTAAATTCTTCGACTCGTATGTATCAAATATCACCTGTTCAACCTGTTTGGATGTTGTAATCGTGAAAGAATCAAGAAGTCGTCATTCAAATGTTATACAACTATTTCGCTAAAACTGCTATCAACTCGTCTCCTCATTAAAATATCAAGTTAACGTTAATGTTTTTGTATGTTTATAGTTATTTAGGATTTAGAATATACATTAAAAGGTATAAATAAAATGTTATGTCAAACGCTGACGTTTTGTTTGTTTTAGGTTAGTAGCTTGCTAAGAAACGTTGTAAATATTTGCGCGTCAGTTAATTAAATTGATGCGAACTTAACAAAACACATTTGAAATGTTACTTTGAATTGCCAATTTATTTCTATATTTATACTTAGAAAGTAATATTGTTTGTTTCCACATATGTTGAGATAAAAGTACATTGCATCTCGTGTTAAAATCAACGAAATTTTATAATATTCATTAATGAAAGCAGATCCTTTCTATGTATAAAGTAAAAACTGTCTATACTGAATATATGAAATACGTTGGTTGGAATATTGTCAATAAATAATTTTGTTCGCGCGTATTGCGTCTTTTACAATGATTTCTATATGCACTCGCGATTCTCTTCTCGAGCTCTAAGTTAATAGTCAGGGTGCATTGATCCTCTGACAGGCTCACAACGACAAGTGGGTAAATTTAACAAATATTTATTGAACACACTTACAAAACTTACCGCGCGCGCAACACTTAGCAAGGCCAAAAAGGGACGCTCAGTAGCGTTGCGCAGTTGCCACCCGGTTCGTTATCTTGGCGCGCAGGGCGCCAAATTCAAATATTGAAATTTTTTGCGTTGCTTCATAGAGATATTGTATGTACATTGTTCACAATTATCCAAGATTGTTTTATTAAGCCAAATTAAAGCATATTGCATTATTAATTTGTAATCCTATATTTGGAGAGGCAATATTAATGCAGTCATCAATATTCTGATAAATTCTTACGCCTGCTGCAGTTATATTCTGACGATTCAATTGCACACTGCTTTTAGAAGATGAAATAATTTTAGTAACATCATTTTTAAGCAATGGCGCCGAAGTTATATAGACATTCAAAATATAGACGAGGATTATGTTGTCTTTGTTTCATAAACCCAGTTAATCATCCATCAATGATAACTTCCATCTAAATGCAACTGGCTTACATTTAGTTGTACCAAACTAGGTTAAATTAAGGTTAAGGATAAATTAACATAACACATAAACAAATACTCTGCACGTCTAATGTTTCACTTATGAATTGTTATGAAATATTTTATATCCTAAATATATTAAAAATAGCAGCAGACAAATGGTTAATACCAGAATTTAAACCACACAAGCATTACGTGAACATGTTACAAATAACAATTCTACGTAAAAGTATGACATGCATTTCAAGTCGCCGCGGAGTACACCAATTTCAATAATAAGTAACTATTTAAAGCACTTATTTTTTGTTTAACAATAAATTGTCAGTCGCTGTTAACACGCCTACAAATTTCCAAGCAAAGAATCTATATGCCTCTCGTCATTTTACGCTTTATTGAACAACAAAGTTAAATAACAATCAACTAAAGTATACACTTACATTTGCATGTACTTAGAGGTAATATAAGTAAATTAAGTATACCTAGATTCCTATCTGCTTATCGGTTCAAGCAAATAATGACAATTCGAATCGCCAACGTGATTATCAGTAGGGTGCTAAAAGAAACGTCATGATAGAAGTACGTTTTTTATGTTCGCAGTACAAAAATGTCGTTGTAAACGAAATTTACTTCAATATCATGTTATGGTTACTGAATGGTCAAACAAATTTGCAGGTGCTTCGGGTATGGCTGTTGGTTATTACACCAATAATTGTGCAATACATTGATATGCAACATCGCAATGTTGTGCGTGCCATTAGAATTGTAATTGTCGTTGACTCGCGTTGCCCTGGGTTTTTGGTGCGGGCGTGTGTTGCATTGCATGTTGATTGCACAGAAAGTTTGTTTTAATGTCGACGCTGACGCTCGATTTCCCAGTCACTAGGTGGAAATTTCGTTTATTTGCGGTGGGTTTATTTGATTTTATGCAAAAATAACTAAAAAGCTCCACGTCTCTCTCCATACTATTATTAAACTTGGTATGGGTACGGTTTAAAAAGTCCAGGTTAGCTTAAGTAAATTTAATTCACAATTAGGCAAGATTAAAATTACCGAATAATATTACTTGATAAGTTTAATTAAGTTTAAACTTTGGAAAGTAAAAAAAAAACTATGTATCTAGCAAAACAGTTTTCCCTGCAATTAATATAGTTGTTAATATTGCCTGTGATTAAACTTTGGTCCACATGAAGAAACTACGAAGAGAAAATGTTAACAGCATCAATTAACTGCGCTCTCAGCATCATTAAACATTTTTATGGTACACATAAATATTAACTTCAAACGTGTGAGAAGAGAGTGAATGTGAAAGAATGATTAATTCAATACAGTTGTTATGCCACTTGATTGGTAGTTTGTCAAGTATTGGCAATTAGATGAATTGCTGTTTTTTCTCCTATTCGCGAATGCGGGTGTAAATAGATTGGAAAGTGCATTTAATTGCACTCGAAAGTGATCAAGTTTTGATATTAATTCATTCAGGAACTGGTTGGTACAATTGGAACAAGTTTGTACTTGCATTTATTGCATTCAATCAATTGTAGATTGTAAGAACTTGATTAAAAAGGAATGTTAATTTTCGTTGAATTTACAAGTGCATTTTGTTTCTTTTGACTAAATCGTTTGCCACAGTAAAAAAAGTACTAAAATCAAAATATTGTGCTATTGCCAATATTTAACTATTTAAATTAAAACTCTGCCTTTGAACGGCGAACCTTCCTGGTGCCTGAAGGACCTCATGGGCTTGGAGTGGTCAACTCCGGGGTATGTGGTGCTTCAGGAGGCAGGGAGATTAAGCGTTAAGCGGGATGCGTTTGCGAGTGTGGTGAGGTATGAGGAGAGTTTGGTGCGAATGGGGAGAGAAAGGGTGGTTAGGAATGTGTGGATGTGGTGTACGAGCAGTGGGACCAATGCATGGGCAGCGCGGAGAAGGCGAGCGTTCGAGTCGATGGGGCTCTCAGACGTGGCGGTGCGATTGTTGTGGGAGGAAGGGATTTCATTCGTGGGGATAGTGCGCGGGAGGGGAAGAGAAGTGGAGGAGCAGGAGAGGCAGACGAAAAACCGGCAGAGCAGACCGGAGTACTTAGCGTCGGAAAAGTATGGATGGGGCCGGACTATATAGCATGCGTACTCTGTGGCAAGGGTTTCGACTCCTGGGAGCACTTAGCAGGGGAGTGTGCGGAAGTCAAGGAGGAATGGTCTAGGATGGGAGGGACAGGGAGGACAGTAGAGCACTGGCTCAAGGAATCAGGAGAAGGAGTGGAGGACCTAGCCAAGCTGATTGAAGTAAGGAGGAGGAGGGAGAGGCCAAAGCAGTGTTAAAGTTTATATTTTGATTTTGTTTTATACATTTGTACATAGTTATTGTTATTGTAATTTTTATGTTTTGCGGCTATGGAGAGGGCAATATTGTGAAGAGGAAATGCCAATAAAGGTTCTCATATATAAAAAATTATCTACAATGTCATATTGTGTGTGTCAATTAAGTTGAAGTTTTTTATGCGAAAAATGTAAGTTAAATATAAAACTGAAAGAATGCAATTATAAATTATTTTCAAAATACTCATCGTCATATTCAAGATAATATTATAAATTTTAGAAAAACTTGTTGGTTTCTCATTTTCGGTCAAAATTAAGGAAGGTTCACAACTGATTCAAAAACGAGGTGATATAATCATGCCGACCATTTTAATTTTCGATTTTTTATGCGACTAAATTACAGAGTTTATGAATTATACATTCAATCCAAATCCAAGGCGTTTTCAAGGAGTTTTTATTTACATAAGAACCTTAGTTTTTTCAACATATTTCAATAAAATTCCAATTACTTTTCCAAATTATCAACAACTCTATGCTTTAATTAAATAGTAATTTGAAATTAAATAATTAAATACAAATACTATATGCCTTGTTCAAAGTCGAACTGACAATATGATTTCCACTTCACCACACCATATAAGAGTTTTACGGTCAACAATATCAACAATCTAACAACAATCAACTAATTCGCGATAAAATCTTCAAAGCGTAAATCCGCGTGTAAAATGCAATAAAGATTAGCAGACACGTACGTGTATCACTTTCGACCTGCATCCCGGTACAAACAAAAGATGCTTTCCCATTTCCAGCCAATCTACGCGCGATTTATCGAAGAAATTGCAATTTATTACACATTAAAAGTTAAGTAGCCACATGTTTGGTATAATAGGCGCGACGAAATCTGCTACAATCGCAGCATATTCCAAGTGGCGTCCGTAAACTCAACTTTCGAGAGTTGCGAGCGACAAGAAATGCAAACATGACTAACAGTTGCGAGTGAAAAGGTTGTAAAAAACACACGAGAGCAAATTATTGAGTTGAATTATTGAAGACCTGAAGAGTGAAAGTGAAATTTTTTGGGTTCAACGTTCCGGCCGGAAATATTGTCATCATAACCACATTTTTGTTACGCGTTTAAATTGACGCAACAAAGGCAATGAAAGTACTTTGTCTTCAGTAATTTGCAACCAAAATAAGATTTTTTTGAGACAGGTGATAATTGAAAAAAGATTGTACATTCAAGTATATGCATAATAACTGTTTAAAATATTTCTTTTTTAAAAGTGCAGATAACATGAATGTTCGCATCATTTATCGTTTACGTTAAAATCATCTAGAAATATTTTATGTTCCAAGCAATAACAAAAAAAAAATAGACAGGTTTTTTTCCTTTGTGCGATGCAACTTTCCAATGTTATTATTCTCGAATAAACGTCTAGATTGTTATTAGTTATTTTCCATCGATTTTTCGACATGTAATTAAATGGAACACCGTGCCTCAATTAACTTTCGGCTTCTAATTATAAGCCACAAAAGTTCCAAAAAAGTTTACATAACATATCCGCCGGATATCAATCAAAACTACTCGAAATCTTTTTTCTCGTATAATTACAACCAATTAATTCTTATTTATGCTGTGCAAAAAAATTAGCATTATGAAACTCCTGACTTCCAAAACCAAAGTAGGCTTCAGACGCTAATAAAAACACATACGAATAATTATGAAAGTTCAAATCTAAAACATAAAAAACAACTTACACAATCGTTACAAACTTGGCTCGACGAAACTTGCTCGCGGATATCCACTATTCGCTTATCTGTAACCAAAATAATCAAAATTATCTATAATTTATTGTAAAATGTGTTAAGAAATAACAAAATATATCAAAATTCTAACAAAAAATGCTTGTAAATGTCCTTGTACCAGAAAATTTGATAGATATATTAAACAAAATCTTGTAATTTCTGTAGATTAACATTAAATAACATTAAACGCCTACACGCTCATACCATGCTTCAAGCATGGAATGAGCGTGCGTATTTTTGATATGTTGTCAACTGCAAAATGTTGAGATTAGGTGAAAGTTGTCATTTCTAAATCCTGCGCAGATATATGTATTAACAGGTAGTTTATCATAGCGATAATCAGATTGATATGTTGCCGAGGTGAGTTATATCCGCTTTGGATGGAGAATTAAGAAATGAGTAGAATCTTAATCCACTCGGTGGAGAGACAAATGTGATGGAAATGTGTCAAAATGTAACACATGTGTGAATTGTGATGGAAAAGTCTAACAATTAAATCTTATTATTAAAAACAGATTTTTTGTCTCATCTGTCTGCGTAAACAATATTTAATTGATGAAAAATACAATTAGTAAAATTGGATAATCACGCAGCGAGACAAACACGTATTTTTTGCATCCTGTTGGTAGTTGAATAATCTCCGTCCGGCAAAAAGCAAGACAAAACAACGGAGGAACTATTTGCGCACGCGACCTTTGGGTGACCCGCATTAAAGCTCACCGTCGATTAATTCTGCCATTTGCGATGACTCAGTTGCCTCTCCCGGCCAGCGATAAGCGCTTGCGCCTGTGATAATTTGTGAATTATAATACAGTTAAACATAATTTAAGCTAGTTATAAACGAATTTCGATTGATATGAAATGCATTAATCTACTAGATACTTTGATTAACCTGTGAAGATGTATCTTGATGAATTAATGAGAATGAGAGGGAGGTAGGCTAGTGACATTGTAAAACTTGTGTCAATAAATATTAATGAATAGCGTATGACTTCGTGTAGCGTACAAGTGTTGCGGTTATGAAGCAATCATTGCAAAAATGTAAACAATGGGAGTGAACTACATCATGTGATTGATGATTCACGATCACACGCCTTTAATTTAAGGTGTTGTGAATCGTTAACTTGTAAGCATGGTTAGAATTTTAATGTAAGGGGTACCGGGAATGATGAGGTCCTGTGAGATTCATCATTCATAGTCATTTTCTTGATGTCGTTGGACCCAGAATTAGTCTGTAGCCATAAAGCTAGAGTCTGACGGGGCATTATTGTCATGGCTCACAATTAAACAGCTTTAGGGACTGACTTTCAAAACTTCCTCTATAACAATCCTTGTTTAGTGAACATGTCAACATCTGAGGTTCTGGAGGAAAGAGTATGAACACCTGGGTTATTAGTTTTCTGTCGACTTCCTCAGTGACGGATTATCAATTAATCGTCTGAAACGCATGCCCCATGAGGCACTTGTGATCCAAGTCGAAAATCTGGGAACCCCCTTGAGGAGGTGTTGATAGCTCACAGTATAACTGAGGGATCACTAAACTTAAGTTTCTGGGGCCTCACAGAACCTTAGCCATCCCCCGGACAATGTCTACCAGTTCCTATTAGAATAGGACACACCAAGTGATCAGTTTTAGATTTGCAATGGTTTAGGAATGAAATTATGAATATGACTGTTATAGGGCCGGTGCCTAGTGCCATGAATAGGATTTTTCATCATAAAGAAGATCCATATCGGCATACATGATCAATAACAATAATTACTAGCTCGGCAGAGGTTAAAATATATTTAGTCACACACTTTCAAGAAACTGTTAGAAAAATATTCAGTTAAATCGTTGAAATGCTACGTCATAGTCACGGTGCCTCCGACAAATTGTTTGAGTGAAATGACCCGGGATTCGCCAATTAAGCAAACGAAAGCGTAGGACGCGCCCCGAACGCGAAGTGAAGTGACGACCTTTCGACTGCCATCTACGGCGAGCTGGTGAACGTTCTAGAAACCTTCGCATGCAGCCACCCATGTGCAGCACGTATTTTGCAACCGCACCAAACAAAGCAACTTCTCCAATATTTTACACTTGACAATTCCCAATATTGCATCATATAATATTAAACCTCATCTTTCGAGTTGATGCAATCATGATGCTTTTAGCACCTGAGTATTTTTATCACAGGTAGTTGCTTGGCGTTACACTGCAGAAGTTAGGATAGGATATTATGATAGTTAATAGTTGTAGCGTTAATATTCAAATACATTCCTGCATAAATGCCAACTGAGAGGCAAGAAACAATTAATGAGCGTTTTCGAACGGCAATAGACACTGTTCGTCTAACGCAGCAAACATATTGAGCACATTCTTTGCATTCTATTCAAACATTGTTTACTATTGCAAAACAAGAAATATATTAATATCGATAAAATACAACCTGTTTACATCTAGGATAGACGAACTAAATAATTATCGAATTACCGATAAATTCTACTTCCACGTGGATAATAAAACCAGCAAATTTCTATAATTATGTTGTGTGTTAATATCGAAACTGGTATCCCAACAGAACGCAAAGAGAGGCGTGTGTAGTTATATTTCTCTAGGTCATTCAACAGGTAGGTTTTCTTCACGCAGAACGCAAACAACGTTATTTTATTTTATAGCGACACCAATAGCTTCGCCGATGAGGAGATATTGTTTTGTGCTTGCTTTTAACATTGAGCGAATTTGCAAATCACAACATAGTTTACACTTCCCTAAACACCAGGAAGACAAACAGGTTGTTTTGTTGTATTATAATTACGTTTCAATTCAATTATAAAATTCAACATGAAAAATTTGAAGCATTCAGTTAATATTATCACAAATTGAATAAATGAAACGCAGCTAACTTCAATTTAATAATGATCATAATGTAATTGATTTTTTTAAAATTTAGTAAAAAGGGCATAATTCATTTTGAGGAAAAGCTAACTTTACCCATTCAATGCATTTCATTGTCAACTCTCTCATTTTTATAGGTAAATGCAGATAGAACAATTATTTCTGTTATTTACTTTCCATGAATGTTTTCTACAGAAGTTGAAAAGCCAACAAAGTTCTCTTGATCAATACTTATTGCGAATATTCGCGAGTTACACTGCTATTAACAACTGTCTTTGATTGCTCAAAATAGCAAGTTTATATACCATTACTCTCGTTGGAAAAAGTTGCACAGAGTCAAATATTTGCGAAATAATCTTGAAAGATAATTAAACTTTGTAACACTTTGCGAGAGGTTATGTAGTTTAATTCCATATGTAATTAAACTGACATTGAGTAATTAACAGCAATACAGCTCCAAGCCGAATTTAAACTAATTTATAACGCAAGAAACATTATTTCACATACCAATTTTCTAGCTGCTTCGACCTCGCAGACGATCTAGTTATAATTAAGTCATCTAAATCTAATCAAAACCGCAGGTTAACATGGACAAATTAAATTAAGCCATCCATCTGCTAACTTTGCGCTAAATTAATAAAAACTTGAATTCCTCCTAATTCCTCTCCTTGAAATTGCAGCTGTTAATTAACCGAGTAAAAAACAACTTTTAAATTCAATTATATTTCCTGGTAGACGATAATTATGTAGATTATGCTTTTTTCCAGCTGTAAATTCTCCACGCATTCCACGAAACTGCACGCCGCGAATGCAATTGATGAAGTTTTGTTGTTTTGCTGCGATATCACGTACCACGACTGCAAATTGAAGCTCGAACTGTTTTTAATTTCTTTTGAACTGCACGGAGTGTGTGCAATAAATTGCAATAATTCGCCCGAGTGCAGTTACGAGGCTGATACGGTCATTGCATTAATAATCAATTGTTCGTAACGCTTCAACCTTGCATCGATCGCAGTCGGCACAACATAGATACATTTCTGTGATTAACGAGCGCTGCATCTCGGTCGGAATCGCAAGACGGTGTGGTGTGATTTTCTTTATTGATGCGTCTTCAAGCGGATCTGATGTGTTTATCTTATTTCTATCGGCTAATAATTTCATTTTTCTGATTTACGTAAAGTGTATACAATATTAATAATTATGCAATTCATTTATGATATGAACGCCATCTTCTTATAGATGGCGCTCGGTGCGTTTTTCGATAGTATTGTGTGATACCAGCGAGTACCGATACTTTTATTCGATACTAAAATATACCGATACTTTTGAAATTTTCGCTCCATCTGTTTATAAGGAAAAATATTGACTTGGGATTGTATAGAGTGCGAGATCTTAATTTTAACAATACCGGAAATCGAACCGGCGACCTTTTATATGCATATAATTTTTATGTTATATTATTGGTTATTGTATAATTATTTGTTAAATATTTCTGGTGAATTTTTTAACTGAAAATTTCAACTGTCTTGAGAAATAAGCTCCTTACGATAATATTGCAGGTAATCAAAGTATAATCATTCCTGGGGGGGGGGAATATTTTTCGAAATATTTGAAGTTTTCAAGTTAAAAAAAAACACCGGGTTGGTTTTTTTTTAACTTGAAAACTCTGTCTAATTTTAATAAATTTCAAAATGCTAATCGATAATCCTATCAGATATTTTTTGATTTTTTGAAGTGAGTTACAAATGCAGACGAATGTAGCATTTGTTTCCCATTCGCGAAACTCGGAGATTTGCACATTTTCAAAAATTCACCCCCATAAGAAATGTTCACATACTCCTGAACCTAGGTTTAAACCCGATTAAATTAAACCCGACCCATGATGGGACCCTGTTCCCTTTCTATTAGTTCTAGAATCTATAAGTTCTATCATGTTTTTGTGCATTTGTAGATTATTCCTTGTGAATATGTGATGTACTCGATCTTACATTTTCAAGAGTCAACCATGCTATACAAAGCAATTGTGCCATTTTCAAGACTCTGATAGCCGTTAAATAATATTTTCACCCAGCAAAATTACAACCGTAAACGCAGAGACTAGTAATAAATATCGAAAGATTCCTTTCTATCTAAACATTCTTTTGCTTTTATACTAAACTGGGACACCAGAACACATTACAAGGAACATCTAGTCGAATATATAACAGTAAAACTAAACGCATTTCTGCAAATAGGTTCAAATAATAGCCGGTAATACATCATTTTACGCCGCTATGAAATTACACGCAAATGACGACTCTACGCGACCACTTGTCGACCATATCCACGTGTGCCGCTCGCGCTTGCATTGCAAATCGTGCGCGAAATGCGCACTAAACGCACGCCACACATCGACAAACAGCAAAAACGGCGTTGAGCGCCATGCGGCTTTGGCTGGCCCCGGTGTCATTCATTCACGGTGCCTTGCCACGGATTATGCACGTGCCGAGCTCACGCGTCGTCGTTTATGCATTGGACGTTTCCTTATTCCTCGCGGTGCCGATTCCTATTCCTCATTCCGTATGCATTCGCAACTTAACTCTGTACAACTTCGTATAGCTAGAAATTCTGCCAGTCTCAATAATTGTCCATGCAATAACAAAAATAACTGGCTGGCCAAAGTTTAACCAATCGCATATTGCGAGTGACATTCCTGTTTCTCGTGATTATTCGGCATGATTAAAACGTGTAATTTGTCGATAATCAGTTGCTAATTTGCATTGTTTCTGCCATGTCATGTAATTTGCGTGTTGCGATTTGACGACAGATGGCGTAGAAATTATATATTATTTGAAAATTATTCTAGGTAATAATTTACGATGATCGAAGGATCTTGATGGGCATGTATATTCCATTAGATTAGGGATAAATTGTACAATGATCTTTCGCGCCAAATTAAAATTAAGAAAATAATTTGAATCGGAAGTATAATCGAAGATTTGCAATGTACTTAAAATATCAGAAGCAGAATCAATATAATTATGTGTATTTAATTTAATTTGTTAACTGGCTAACCCAGGATTAAAAAAATTATGTATTATTTGGTTTTCATGTTAGGCTTGTTACAACCACTCGAGTTTGTACCGACATTCAGGGCTGATAATTTATGAAATAGAGCTATGCCAAGTCTGCTCTCTAAAGGGTTTGCTTCGATTTGCGAGTCAAACTGCTATTGTATGTGTATGCAAAGTCATACGTGCATGTGAAAGAAGGTAGATTTACTTATTTACAAACTCGGGCCCGCCTGGGGCATCTTTGGTAGCTCCTTGGCGTATCACGCTGGAGGTCGAGGTCGGGCACAACAAAGTTTGACTATTTTCTACACGCCACTTTACCCATTCACGCATATGCAAACACACCCACACACATACACACGTAACATCAAACTTCAACACTACATTCAACTTCAAATATTTAACTTCACACATCACCCTACAGTATCTACAACTCACAACCCAAAATGTGAGCGGTGTGTGCCGCTCACAGACCAAAATTTAACATTTGGTATACATGGGGGTCCGTCTTGAATTATTAGTAGTCCTCGGGCCGCTCAAATAAGTTCGGCGGACCGAGGTTAATACCTCGGTCCGCCGAACTTATCAGTTCCATTTTTATGTGAAAAACCTAGCAAAACAATAACTATCTTTTTATTTCAAACTTATTACGTTTTACTCTATTTTATAAAATGAAAATTTGATATTGGAAGATATAGTTCTACTTCAAATATACTCATACTTCACAATTGGCAAATGAGCAAACATTAATTTAGAGCATAATTGGCAAGTTCAAATAAATTATCTATTATTTGAGCTTCATATTGTAGAATAATTAAAGATAATTACAGAAAAAATTGCTAGTTGAGACCAGCAGATTTTCCTTTAATCTAGCCGAATACAATTCAAACCCACGCTTTTTAGAAAGAAAAAATTCCATGATCTAAAAATTAACATTCCCGAACTAACATATTCTTGTGATTTGATTCTTCTATTAGAACATCCATGCCAAATTTCATACAATTCATATAAACTGTTCGAAGACTTAGAAGCAGATAAAAAAAGGACATATTTAGATATAATGCAATAATAACTAAACCAAATCTCTATTTATAACCTATAAAAACTAGATATAACCAAATAGTTTAACGCTCTACTATGGCAACTACGAAAATATACATGTAAATTAACTGGTGGGTTTTTACCAGATTTTAATTAGCACTGTGATTAGAACTTTGAATCATACTTAAACGTCACCCAAAATTGCTCTCCTGGTAACTTCTGCTAATGTGTCACTCGATATTCAACACGTGCGTGTAAGTCAATATGTAAGTCATTCAGATATCAGATGATCAAAACCTATTATTTACAACAAATAATATAACAAACAAGCAACAAATATTATAACAAACAAACACCAAATATGACAAACAACAAAATTGCACGAACTTTTACCACAATTATATACTTGCACATTTTTTACCTACTGTAAAACACAATTCCGTTGTAACGTTAATTGACCTTTGTGTTCTTGCTCGTTTTGTGTTAATTACACACGAAAAAAAAAACCTGTGGCGTCGATAAATCGTTGTAAAATGCGTCAATCGTCGCCGCAGCAGGCGCGCATAATACAAAATGCAAATTATCGATAATTAATAATTAGAGACATCAATTCGTAATAATGCGTAAATAATTTTATATACGATTTCGCAATATAAAATATTATTGCAAAATAGATATAATTAAATTGTTGAAATTAGCTAGAGGTTTGTAGGTTAATCGTTGTTTGTTGCTTTTGCTATTTGCATTAAAATGTTTTGTCAATTATTTTATCATTAAAGTTACAATTTTTCCAAGTTTGCATTTTTCTGTATCTGTAACGCATATATGTATTTAATAAACCAGATTGTCCAGCCAAGGGTCCAACCACTGCCCATGAGGTCCCGGGTTCGATTCTCGTTAGAGATGCATAGTAAAATGAATTATTCTTATCAAAAGTGTTGGCCTCTTGTTCGCGCTTATCGCGCCTTTTAAAAACTTTATTTTTATATGCACTCGCGAATCTCTCCGCGAGCTCTAAATTAATAGCCAGGGTGCATTGATTCTCCGACAGGCTCACAACGTCAAGGTGGTAAATTTAACGAATATTTATTGAACACACTTACAACCCACCTACTCGCGCCACGGTCGGCGCGCACCACTTAGCAAGGCCAAAAAGGGACGCTCAGTAGCGTTACGCAGTTGCAATCCGGCACGTTATCTTGGCGCGCAGGGCGCCAAATTCCAATATTGATGGCGACAAGAAGTCAGCGCATCACAGCGCTGAACACCTCTAATATGACTAATTACATTGAAAAAGAATTGAATAGAGCTAATGACCATAGCAGTCGATGCTAGGTAAAATCGAAAATCGAAAAAACAGATTTTTTGAATATATATTATTCATGAGCTAAAAGACATAAAAGATTTCAAACTAGTTTTATTGTTGACAAAAATTATACATTAATTTTATTTGGCACAAATTATTTAAAATTATGCAAAGATGCTGTGCACAATAATTATAAGTGAATATAATAAATTGTTAGCACATAACGCCAAAAATCGACATAATTATAATTTCCATTGATTATTCCAATAGTTGTGTTATTATGACAAAAGTTTCGTACAATGTTCTTGCCATCACCATTCATTTTGAATGTTTAATGCGTGCCTTATCATTGCTTTCATCAGTAGCTGTTTGTAAGAAATTATCGCCAACATCAAATGTTCCTCCATTGTAATCGCCGCTTATCTCAATGTTGGGACGATATGCAAGTTGTCCAATATTATTAATTGCAATTTCGTATGCAGGTTTAGGAAATTCAATTGTCTCCGGTAATATAAATATTAATATTGTTTCTCCTAATATGAAGCCGCTTGAATCTTTTGCTGATAGAGTCATAGTTAGCCGACTTTCAGAAGTTGGTTCCCAGTTATGCAGTTTAATGAGGACCTTTCCATTGTCTTCATTGATCGCTGTATATATTGAATTATCCTCAACGTCAAATGTCAATCCATGGTAATCGCCGATTATCTCAAT
>JAODAC010018103.1:0-20554 GCA_027575185.1 Mimaenictus wilsoni | reverse complement strand
TATTTATTACAAATTTATTACAAAACAATGGAGCGGAAATAGTATGGTATTATTTTCGGATCATAGGACTACTAACACGCGGATTTCCCAAATTAGCAACTGCTGCATACCATGACCGTGTGTCAATTCAAATTATTTTCCTGTGAACTAATCAATCAATTATTTTCGATACACTTTGAACTTCCATACCCTTTTTATTTATTTGTTCATAACAACACATGCGTGTTTGATAACACATCTGCTGTCATTGCAATTAATGAGTAGTTCATGTGTTTGTTTATTACATATTATTTGTTGTATTTTTTATGGAATTCTCTTTATTGAATTTAATCAAATACAACGCATATTTTTAATGATAGTTGATTGATATTTAAGCATAAATAGAAAGAATTCGATTGGATTAAATTTACAATTAAGACTGGAATACATCTGCGTGAATTCTAGAAAAACGTGGTTTTTGATTTGCTGGTTTGAATTTAATTTGGTGGCATCAGTTCGTTGCAAGCGTGATGTTTTTGCCCCAGAAAAAAAGTGGTTGCAGTTGGGAATCAAATATTAAAAACGTATTACGGCAATGCTGCGGCAAATGCTGAATTTTCGTACGCCGTGATAAACAACATGTTAAATTAAATTAATAGTGCAAATTGGATTTTGGGCGAGTTTTAGGGAACGCGGCTCCGATGTATCACAGGCGGTTTCGGGTGGGCGAAATGGTACGGTGGTCGTGGCCCAGTGGCGAGAGCGTCCATTGTAATAACATATGTAGCTGTCGTGCGCGCGTTCGAAATCTACTTTGCACCACATTGTGCACGCTGTTACATCGTAATGACACATGCGCTGCATGCGAAAGCTACCCCTATCTACACCCCCTCCGCCTCCCGTTAGGGCCACTGCGAAATGGAAACCGCCGCCACCAGGTCCCAGCGTCCCCTACATCCACCGCCATCGTCCTACGACGTGCGTGTGTTCGTGAGCATGTAAACAAACGCATCACCAGAGGTCCGCGGCCCGGTAATTGCAAACGCAAATGCTAGAAAGTGCATTATTTAGATGGCCACAGGGTGGAGGTCTGACGATCTCACCGCACTACATCGCATACTGTGGAACAACGGTGGGCATATTCCATGCATGCCGCCTCCAGCGTCCCTTTTTCGGCGTTGGGCGGCCTTGTTGGCGCGATGCGTCTCGACGCGTCGCATCCTCTCGTTAATGTCACTCGACGGGGCGACGCCACGCACCCTTCCTTCGCCCAACAACACGGCCCCCCAGTCACCAAACTCCTCATTCCAGAGTTCAGCACCAGCAGTAACTAACCGTAGTACTGGTGGCCACTAGGTAATGCATTCCCCGTCGACATGTAATTGATACTGGAATGCTCTCACCCGTCTCGCGTGCGTGGCTGGCGGCGACAGGACGAAACAGCAAAGAGTGAAAGTACATCATGAATTACTAACGTTATCTAGCAAACGGACGTCTAGTCCCAGCTATCCGAGTATCGTAAACGCAGGACAGCATTGGTCCCAATGAATTTTTAACGTAAAGCATTTTATTGAAAGGCGTTTGAACATGGGAATGCGTTTCGCGATTATTACCCGGAACACTCAGTGGAAAGTCCCCCATCATCGGAACGCTTTCATCAGCTGACCCCAGTCGAGTGTCGTCCTAGTCAACTGCCGAGACATACTGCGATTCACCTACCCCTATGCTTTATGCTTTCAAGCCTGCTATATTTACTTATTCGAGCAACCCTTTTAACCTTCAACTTTAAACAGTTCTATTAACAGGGGGCAGGAGTGTCGTACACTTATACAGCCATCTTGGGATGGGCGAGAACCTTGAACTCCACACCGAGTGACACGGTTCTAAACAATTTATATCAAATTAAGTAGCGAGGAGCTATTTAGGGACCAACGACCTGCGTTTGCACTTACCTTTATCGCACAAGTGCAAACGTAGAGATGCAGAAATGCTCATATTAACACATCAATCTAATAACCCCAAGCGTCAAGCAGCGACCCTCAGTGACAACCCTCAAAAGCTTATAATATCGAATTACAATATTCATGAGACATTTCTATTTCCCCACCAAGGCACTCTCGCTTTTGTCCATGTGCAATTCTGCGCAATTAAATCGTGATGTGTTTTTATTTACAGCGCCGACAAATAACTAGCAAATGGGGGGCCAGAGGGTGGTCTGGTGGGATCACGACTTGTCCTTGTCGCCGACCGACTCGACGCCGACGCGACGTTAGCGTTCTGTCAACGCACGAGCATACGGGAATCGAATTGAATATTCGATTGCATGCTGAATGCTGATTACAGAGGGGGCGGCGCGGCGTTGAGGTGCGTTATGGCTGCCTCCACCAGGGAGTGACTTCGAAGTGCAATAAAATGTTGCACTACCCTCGATTTCGTACGTGTCGCTCACGTCAGGTGCTCAACAGCGTGCTCAACAAGGGGCGTTTTTATATACCTGTTAAAATATTTATCAGAAGTTGATAAGAGACCTCACGTGTGGTACTAAAAACGAATAATATATAAATCGGAATGGTGTATTTAAAGTATATTTCGAACTTTTAATGTATATTTGAATGATTTGCATATACGTGTATTTACGTGTTTTTCATGATTTCTGCGAATATTGCTTGATGAAGTTAAAGAGTATGACTTTATTGTAAAGTGTATAAATGGGTAACCTCAAAGAATAAGTCAAAGAATAATCAGAACGAGTAATAGACTTCTCCGCAAATGAAAGTATTTTGTTAAACCTCATTTTCAAGTTCAATGTTGGTTTTCCACCCTTATCCGTTCTCGGGGGTAGCTGCCAAATGAATTTTTATTTCATGTACTTTCATACGGTGTGTGTACAGTGTATTGTTTAACACTTATTTTACATTTTACTAATAGAATTTGTTCGCGCCAAGTACGCTGCTAGGGACATTTTGCCCTTTGATATGGCAGCGCTTATTGCCAAGCTGCGCATGCGTCCGACCGACTAACCCATTTAAGTTGGCATCTTTGGCGCTTCTTGCGCTTTGAAATGTGTGAAATAAATCAGTTCTTGTCCAGCAATACCAAGAGTAAGTCCTTTTACACCATTATTCCTACGCGTCTGTACCGCATTCTTCGTGTATATTTCTTCTGTGTTGCTTACTCTGCTGGGCATATCAAATCTTCTTAAGTGAAGCTCCGCGAACTTACAACTCGCGGAGAAATAATGTCATAAAGTCGCACTGCGCATATACAGAATTAATACAGTTTTTCTGTCGTTGCATAAACAAAACAAATTGATTCTAAACATAGCCAATAGAAGGTTTGAAGTGTATTTTAAATTTAGATCCCATGCTTTGGCTGTTGAGAGTAATTAAATTATCTACTATGATTATAGAAAACAACACGTTTGCCAAACTTAGTTTAAGGGTGTAATTGTACATAGGCCACATATTCGATAATAGTATTTTATATTAAAATATTCATTATAGCCCACCTGGGCAGCCTAGTGGTAGCGTCTCGGCAAACCACGCAGGAGGACGGGGTTCGATTCCCCGAGGTGGGCAATCCACCGGGTGAATATTATTCACCCACAACTTACCACAAACAACACTTACAACACTACACATTCAACACTCAACATTCAACCCTCAACATTCAACACCCAATAACTACAAAAACTACAAAAACAAAATACAAATTGTAAACACACAAATATATGGACAAACACGGCGGAAAAACCTTAGGGTTGATAGTCTGTAAAATATATACATTAATTTTTTATTCATTATATATTTCACAGTTAAAACAGTCTTGAAAATCCAAGGATTGAATAATGCATTTGATGAATCTTTCACTTGTCCATATCGAACAAATGTCAAACAAATCGAATAATATTTGAACAATAAAATTTAACCGATTTGTGTATTTATATTAGCATTTAAATAACCTGTGGGACGGCACACATTGTGGCAGAATGCAGGATTTCATTCCACCAATCTAGAAAAAACAGAGTTTTCGTGCATGCAGCAATCATGTGCACGTTTAATAAATTATACAAACAGACGTAATGCGATATCAGGGCGGCGATATTACAGCACTCACTCTGTGGCGGGCACTTTTGTATCCGTATGAAATAAAACAAAGCCAACTCACGTATAGAACGAAACGCACTTGCCTAACAAGTCTGAAAAAAAAATGATGCAGCGACATGCGATCGCCGTAAAATGCCATATGCATGCCTAAATGTTATGTCAACTGATCCAGAATGATAAAATTGCTCGACAGCGATAATATCCCATGTCGGGGCAAAGCACATACTGAACGGACAGCCATCGACGAGAAAATGTTAACAGAAGTTAAGATCGATACGCCGGTACGCGACGCCAAACGATATGCTCCGATGATAACATACAGGATGCTTTCGTTGAATTGACCAGCAGTAGCACTGCACACCAACCATAAAGCCAAATTGGTTTGTTATTACCTGGCCCTTGACTTATAAATATGAACAATGCGAGCAATCAATTTGGGCCGTGACTAGCTTGTGGCATAAACGGCCACTTTGCGAGCTGTGGACATTTATGAACAATTTGTTATATCCAACCGACGTTTTCCACGCATGGAATTCTTTTTATTGTAACTCGACCCAGGAGCAGGTCGTCTCTCTATCTTCCCGACTTGTTTATACATTTCAGTCGTACAGTATAGCAGATACTGGGGAGGTACCTGCAAACTGTTTGAGCTAGAGGATGATAGATTGTTTCAAAGTGAAAAATGATCCAGCCGCATGCACTAGAGCAATTTACCCAGGAATTCATCCACCTATATTTCAATATCATGTCCATGTTTTGTGTGTGTCAAGCCTTTCCCGCCTTTGGTTCAACGATTTTCAAGTGCGTATCTTGCTGAGAATGGGCACCACAGTAATTCTGAAGTAATTCAGAAAACGGAGCGCCTTTTTCCACGTGCCATTGTTTAAGCTCTAAGCACATACTTTAGCGGCGGTGCAGTCGTGAAGGTTGGCGGAGTCCGAGCAAGTAGATAGCAATCTAACTATCTCCACAAAGGGCTCCACACGGATTTTCGGTATGTCTTATCTGCCAGCTACTTTATGCAAGTGGCCGTTATAGCCTCCTTTACCGTTTAGCCGGATGAGCGTAGCACTTGGGATACATACATGTCGATTGTCTTGGAAATCACGCTCTAATCCGCGGATCGTTGTAAACGTGTCTCTACCTAAGGTAGCTGAGACGACTGCAAGTTGGTAAATCGCACTTAACCCGGCCCCGAGCACCTGGTATTCGAGCCTTCGATCGCAGCGAAGGATCAAATGCGATTATTATACAATAAACTATGCGGAATACAATTGTATAATCGTATGCATTGTCGGCGTAGAACTGGCGGCTACAAAGAGTTGAAAATGAGTTCGTGCAGCGACGGCGTAACTCGACGTCCGCATCTCGCCGGTCGATTCTACAACAAGTCATTGCTAACTGCTGGTTACGCCTGCCACAAACAGGCATTACTTACGCGTTCCTCTATTGTTGTTAAACCGCAGTATTTGTTTATATGTCCTATTTATGTTTCGCATCACTGGAAGTTGTGGCAGGGCGGACTTGGCCTTCTTCCATTGTGAGGCGATAGCAGTGGGCGCACCGAGACGGTGGCGGCACGGCACGATGATGAGAAGTTCAGACGGACCAAAGCCAGCTGCACTTTGTTATGCTAATCGGACGTGTGTACGAAGCCGGCGAAGGTATGCCGGAATAACTTTACAACAGATGATCTTGCATTTTCAGCTAGCGTCTGATGTCTATAACAACATTGTTCCAAGAGGATGAGGATGTAGTTCTAGTCGTGGTGGATGAAGATCATTCTCCCTCCGGTATTCAATCGACGGCCACCGCATCCCATCCTCTGAACGCAATGATCCAGCCACCAACGTGCTGGATCATAGCATCGCAAGTGCACGCTAAACGATTTTATTTATTGGCCGAACAGCGACAGCGACAGGTGAAAAACTTTCGGTTTCTTGACGCAGAAGTTTCGGCGCGCGCTCAGCGATGAATTGATGGGGGCGATAAGAAAGAGCGAAAGTGTAATCTGGATGGTTGTCGTTTACGAAGTTCGCAAAGCATGAAATCGTTGAGGACGCGCCGCCACCGTCGGTGCGACGAGTAATATTCACTCGGCGCGCAGCACCCCTGGTCGATGATTTATTAACTCTCGGCGACGACGACGACGACGACGACGACGACGAGGCTGGGAAAGAGTCACCCCAAACAAGCAATAAATTTTAAATACAGCGAAAAGAAACGCGTCCGCCGCCACTGCCGCTGCTACCACTACCTCCGCAGCCTGCCGCCGCTCCTCACACACGCCAAGTTCAACGCCGAAGCGCCGTCGAACATCTTACTATCATCTTCACAGCGACGATTTTTTTATGCGCACAAAGCAACTGCGAAGCAGCCGAAAGTCATGCCGTAGCACAAATTCTACAGTCTGATGTAGATCCCCGAAATCCGATCGAGCACATAGATTTTTTTTGCTTTCCGCGGAAGTGATTTCGGCGAAGTTCAACCGACGAATTTGGACTTTTGCGGACGACGCAACTTGCGCCCTCTGCGACGCACCGAAACGGATCATAACGAAGTGGGATACCGAAATGGAATGGCGGAAGAGATCAAGGAAATAATTGGAAAAGTCGTATATTTTTGAAGATTTATTAAACCCCCTGGCCTCTGAAGTACGCGTCGCACCGCTGTTCGAACGAATTGATTTCTATGGGGTCCACGCCAGGGTAGGTGCCACCCCTTGCATTCCGCGGCGTGCGCTACGCACGATTTGATTACCGGGCGCATCTGGGTGATTCTGGTAGCGGCAGGGGGATGAATGTTTTCGCACGGAATCAAAGCTCGCCGCGACACGAGCTCCGGCATAATCGAAATGATAAAAGGACGCGGGCGCGGCGACCGGCACGCCGTGGCGATTTATGTTCCAATCTCAGCGGCGGCGGTGGTGGTGGTGCCGCCACAGTGATATGATCCACTCCGGTATGTCGGGCACGCAATGATCGGGAAATGAAGTTCGGCGGAGCGCTGAATACGGCGGCGCGATAATGCGGCTTCCGGCCGCCGCCCGCTTAGCGCGTTTGCTTAACGGGCTTGCACGCCGTTCGACCTTCTAAGCCCCCCATTGTCGCATTAAACTAAATTTCCATGGATTACAGTTTTCCACGATTCAGTTCACCGACACGCGTCGGTCGCGGTCGCAGTTTCCCGCCGCGCTCGCATTAGGAAACGCTAAGTTTTCATATTAGACGACGTCCTCGAACTTTCTTCGTTAACCGGAAGTCTGCCAACATGAAGCGGGGGCGTTCGCTTTTTTTCGTTCGCCGTATAACCTCACGTTCCGTGCCTGTCTAATCATGCCCGCGGTGGATTGCGGCGTCTGAACACGGCGAACAAGAAAAATGCATCAAACTTGCGCTGAACAGCCGAACAAAGCCCCTGTCCGTGAAATTATAGACTCATCTACCCGTTGCTAACAATTCGTAATTTGCTCGCGCGCGCTAAACCTGCAAACGAGGACGTACCAACCCCACACTCTCTGTCCGGACATTTATCTCGCAGTCGTGGGAAGAATGACGGTGGAGGGTGAAATCGTGCACATTTCTAGTTGTGCGCGAGGCATTTTTTACCAATTTTACTCTGAGGCTGAGGCGGCCTTTCACAGCGCTATCAGTTTGCAGTATTCCGGCACCACATAAAAGATGCAACACGAGGGACTGATTTTGATTAGGACGATAAGTAGAATGCGCAAAGTGTATTTGTATTACATTTGTAAGACCCTTGGGGACGTCGTCATTACGCGCCACGGAGGAGATCCGGAGGATGGCGAAATGACGGCTGGGAGACGAGCCCACCCTGGCACCAACCGCGCGCACATTCACGCACCGCTCCGAAAATGATATTGCTATCGTTAGGACGCGGGACGTTGAGCGAGCCCATCGTAGGCAGCAGCACCACGCTGAGCGAATCCATTCCATCCCCGGATTCGCATTTCACATGCGTATGGCGGGGGCCTATGCTTTCCCCTTTATCACTTCGTACGTACTCCAGAGTCGACGTGAACAACTACTAACTTGTCGACCACATGCAGGCGGAATACCATAGGGAACCTTCAGAATACGTCATAACATACACATTTACGAACATATATACATTTTCTAAATTCGTATGATTCGATTCAGGTCCTTTATGAACCCTGGACTTTGATATTTTTCAAGATTATTATTTGGATTTAATAAACTGAGTTACGTTTGTCAGTATGACTTGAAAATAATGGATCCTAAAGGTATAATTGAATGATGAAAGAGATACATTGAATCCGAGGAATGATGGCGGCTGGTGGTCGGGGAGGAACGCATTTAAAATAAATATTTATAGACAAGGAACACGCGTAAAGTGCATTTTGACAAGGAAGCGGCAGAGGAGGACTGAACGTGGCGATAAACCTTCAAAAATTGGATGTTTCTCTCGATGTGCAGAGCTCCCCACAATTCCCTGCATTCTACGTCTTGCTGGGAATTATAGGCCGGGAATGAGACTGGCGGCGGCACGTCGGGTAACAGATCGCAGTAACGACTAGACATCCGTCGCCTTCATCAACCGGCATTGCTTCCAAGTACATTGAAGGGAGACTGTGTCATAATTTCCAAATTGAAAACCAGGCCCCGCATCGCGAAAAATGATCTTTAATAATCATGCTTAATAGACTAGTGGCGAGGTGTAAGAGGGGAGAGCGTGTCTTATCGTTTGCATCGCGCCATCTGAAGTGCTAACGACCGCTGCAGGCATGGAACATCTAGTGCCCCGAGCAACTCGACACGTTGTTCCGCTGTTTCAGGATTTCAGGATTGGCAATCGATTTGCATTTTTACTTCTGCGGTATTCCGTAGGCGTAGGCCAATTAATTGTTACCTTCTCGACTCGAATGGAAGATATTCTGTGGGGTAGGTACTATATAAGGAGTTTGAAGAGGGTGGTCGTTTAAGATGTTTGTTGGAGTATGTCTGATGGTACCTCCCGCAGATCGGGCAGGCTAGACTTGAGGGTGGCCACATGTGCAGCGCAGATGTCATAGCAGTGCTATGCGTAAAGGTAGCATTTCTTGGCACACCTTGTAGGTGTTGAGAGAGACAGAGAGAGAGAGAGAGAGAGCGCGAAGATAGGCGGGGTGTGCCCGGATTAGCCGAGGGTAGACGAGAAGAATGGATGTTCGATATAAAAATGAATGGTGTGGGAAGTTGGAAGTCGATAAAGTTAGTCACATCAGAAACTTCGTCGTATCAACTACTATCCGCAGCTCAATTATTACTGTCAACTATTAATTTGATTACTTCGGGTCAGTCACTATTGAAACATAGGACAGATCTGTGAGTTAAGTATCATTTCGTAATGAACTCAAAATGCCTTGTTTGCATTTTTTTGAAGAAATTGTTCATGCTGAACGTCCTTGGATTTAACCAAACAGCCGCCGTAGACACCTAAGTAATTCGCCCGGTCGAGCTTGCTGCCTTCAAGATCCGAAAGACAAGTTAATCTAGTGCCTAAGCGCGCTCGCGCAATGCGCCTGCCTGAAGAAGTGGATGAAGCGGTCCGGCGACATTAATAAAACGCCTTCGCAGCGTCTTCATCTAGATTAGGAGGGTTTTTGCCGGGTATTACGCATGACGTCGCGCTGTGAGGGTTGAGTGGCTGAAAAAACATTCGCGTTTACATTGTGGCGACGGCGGCGACGGTGGTGACGCAAGAACGCCGCCCCCACGCGCTGTTTTTCTTTCTACTTTGCTCGCGCGCGACGAACTTACGTGCACGGCACGACGAGAAAGGCCGCTCCAGCGACAGGCTGACATTTCCATACGTTTGGCACACACCAACCGGCCTAGAGCTGGAGGCGGCTGGGGGCCAGCCGCCAGCCAGCGTGTTATTTCTACCCATGCGTTGCGAGCAAGCTCGTGCACGCGAAATGTTTAATTTATCGTGTGATCTGTCCGCACTCATTGACATTCATGCCGGCGCGCTTTTATTGCGAATTATTATCGTCCGACAATTTTATATTTATTTTAAACCCTGTTTTACACATGTTGCGATCACGCGCGCAATTTTTTAGCGTTTTGTGCAATAAAATCGGATGTGCGAATTCACCATATGCGAATTTAAGGCAACTTGCATTCCATGCAATGTGGGTGCCGAAGGTTAAATATTTGACCGTTGCGAATATTTCGCACGAAAATTGTTTCCACCTGATGGCGGGTGCATTCATTAATTAACGGACGTGCAATCATTTGCTGGTAGTTGTAGGTCAATTGTGCGAAATGTATGTACCACCGGCACAAACGCGATTTTAGGCTTTCACTCACAATCAGTTTGCGAATTATTATATATCAAAGGGAAAGGAGAACTTTGTTTGCCACCTCCTTGAAAAATAACACGTTTAATTAAATAAAAAGCGTATTCGTTTCTTCGCTACTTTCAAACAATTTTTAATAAAGGCCATAGGGTCCACATACTATAAAATAGATATTTGTTCAGTCATGTGCAAGTTTCTTCGTCCCCACAGCTCACATCAAAGAGACCGACTATGGTAACGTATCTTAACTATCCTAACTGTAATATTCGTACTATAGAATACGTGTGTTTGCTGTGCCCACAGACCTATAGGTTATCATATTAGGGCCCTTTAACGAACGAGTCAGTGAGAATCATACAACCACTGATATTTTTGCTGAGTGTGAAAGTGACGATACAACGGTTAGATAAGTTTCGTCGGAATATGGTTATCATTAAAACAAATCTGTGGGGATAGTATAAAGTTGTGAAAGTAATAAAATTAGTTACAATTACAGTGAACACCTGTTCACTGATGTAATAGGCAATACTGTTTAGTGGATTATCAAGACAGAAAGTTAACATTTTAGCACTATACTTTGGAAAATCTGCTTTTCCTAGGATGACTGAAATCGGGGACACAATTGCAAAACGAATTACGCTAAATGTATTCAACCACCGAAGAAAAAAAAGCGTTTTCAAACTTTCGCTAAGCCTTGGAGTCAAATCAAAGCGAAAGAAAAGCCTTGTTTGCGCACTGACTTCTTGACAAATTACATGTTTAATTAAATAAAAAGCCCAAGTTTTCATTCTCACCTGAACCGCGCCGGGACGCGTTTTAGCCTGCCAGCGTCTTATTAAATTACGCGTGGCAAATTTGCCGGCGCGAAATTATTTATGCGCAAACCTTATTAAAAATCTGAAAACGTATAATTAGAAATTTTCGTTCAGAGCTGCCTGAATTTGCATGTAGCATCTTGTGCTGTTTCACTTTCGCAATTTTCGTGTAGATCCCGATTGCAGATCTGTTTTTGCCGGCTTGGCGCGCTTCGTGTGTTGTTGTAGGGTGCGGCGGATACTAACGTACATTGCTTTTTGTACCACTACCGATCGCAGCTTTTTCGCATTCGTCTCCTACACGTTTCGCTCGCTAAATTCAGCAGTCGCCTGAATGAAGTTGTTTGCCCGGATTCGGTCCAGTTGGCGATGCCCGTGGCGCTACCGTCTCGTTTCTTTTTTTAATTAATCGCGCCGGCGGGCCGTAATGCAAGCGTTAAAGATTAATTAGACGCGGCCCGTTTTGCGCTCTTGTTATGTGCTTAATTTCGCGGCAACGAACGTCCGCAATCCTTTTTTTTTTCGTGTCCGGCATGTCGTGTTTGCGACACACCGCTTTCTGTAATTTCATTTATTTTGGCGAAACTCCGAAAACACGTTTTATTTGATTGTTTACAAATCGCAGTACATTATTTATGCAGGTTACTTTACTTTGCCATTACAGACAAATAGAGTTCATAATGACTGAAGAAGAAAAATTGGTCTTCAGTTCGGAAGAAGAAAGTCTTTCTTTGCGCTTACTAGTAAGAATACAAAATTTTAAACTTTATTCAAATCTTCGAATAAAGTGGTCAACCCAAAACTGGTTCAAGTCTGTGGGGAGGCTACAAAGACCACAGATTATTAACTTAAGCATAAGTTGCCAACCTGTGCTGACCCAATACAATACTGATATGTTGATCCCCTGCCGGTCATCGCGTGCCGACCCTTCTAGTGAAATGTATGGTTTTAATGGAAAATCAGTTTCCCCTCAGTCGATTTCATTAGGAACATTGCGTTACTTTTAAGAATGCGTTAATGAATGGTAGAATAAACTGGATACTTTCAAACTCGCTCAAATTTGTGGGGAGATCGGATACCACCGATTTTTAAACTTAAGGAGTCATTCTGTGGTGACTTGATACCACAAAGATGCATTTGATCTCGTTGAAAATGCTAGTGTTACTAACCAGTATTATCAAGTTAGGATATGTTAACGTATTATGTTTCTTTGATGAGAGTCTCTGGGAAGAAGGTAAACAGGAGATAAGGTCCTTTGTTCGCCACTTGTAAAATCTGTGTGCATCAACCACAATCAGAATATCTGAATAATAAATGAACGTTTAGATCAGTGATATGTGGCCGTCGCAAAAGGGGAAGAACCTCTCCTATCATAGGATTATGCAAATCATAAAGGGGTTTACAGAAATTAATAAATGGATCAATCGGTTCATCAGGTGCCGATCAGGTGCTCTAATCTGAAAAGGATGCTGCTCTTGGAAAATCCCTCAGGCGATCGGAACATTCGGAGCATGGCATTATTTGTAAGGATACGTTAGTGAAACTGGTTCAATTCGGTTAGGTGACCACGAAGACCGGAGATTGTTAAGCTTAAGGTGCTAATCTGTGCTGACCAAATACAACAATCTCGAGGAAAATGCCAATGCTACCGGCAATACCAAGGGAAGTTGTATTAGAATACGTTTAAATATTTTGACTCTTCGACGCAAGTCTGTGGAGACGGTTCTAAGGATATAAGATCGCAACTTGTTAAAATCTGTGGGCATCAACTCCAATCATAATAATAAAGGAACGTTTGAGTCACTGATATGTAATCGCAAAAAGGGGAAAAGGGATCTCCCGTCCTTTCACTTCAAATTAATTAATGGGTTACTCTGTAAACCCTCTAGTCTGAATTGGATGTTGCACTTGAAAGAAAAAGAAGTTTCCCTTCACTCGATTCCCAAGTACGTTCCAAAGTGTATTTATTCTCTGTTTCTCACAAGAAAAAGACCAGCTTATTCCGAAAGTAATAGTTTTATAGAAATATCAATTCTATCCGACATGGTTTTCAAAGAATGTTAAAATCTCGAATCGAAATGCGAAAAATCCCTGATCTCACACAGGAGCAAAGTATTTTTATACGATTTGTCGACCGTGACAGGACAAAAGAAATCCCTCGGACCAAGGCTTAATCCACGAAAAGGAAAAAACCGGAAAAGGGAATTAATAAGCGTTTGGAGGATGCTTGTAGATCAGTCATTGACGTCCGCGTTGTCGATATCTCAATGAGATATCATACAGTTCGCGTGGTTCATTGTTCGCTTTGTAAAATCAATGGATTGCATTTGAGTTGTCCAAAAAAGTATGTGAAGCGCTCGTTCCACGCGCAAGATGCGAGTGGCAAGAAAAACGCCCGGCCTAGAATTTAATTCAACCAATTCTCTCTCTTTCTATGTGCACATTCGACGTCTACATTTTTATTATATTCGCCAGCGGCGGCAATGCTTCGGCACGCGGATGCAAAAGCAGGCGTGTGGACCGCGCGCACGCTTGTCGTTTTCCAATGGCGCTACGAAACTCGATAAGAAAAAGTCGGCATTCGCAGAACCCGGGCGCACTCTGCGTCTTATTAAAATGGAAATAAATTAAGATCGTCTTATTGATATTAATGCGTATGCGTATGCGGCTAGCCCTGGGATACGGATATCGTCGAAGAAGAAGGTCGTAATGGAAAGGTTTACAGTTCCGCTTCCGCCGTAATTAAGTTAATTCCAACTGAATGCGCCAAGTGTAATTGCACTAAACTCAAACTAAATACGACCTAAATACACCGAACAACAAAGTTTCGACTTTCAAGCGAGCGCACCACACGCCCACCTTCCCCCGCAACTCTCTTTATCGCCATTGTCCCCCCCCCCCGGACGTTCCAACGAGTTGCCGCCGACGGCATGATGCACGGTGGCCTCCACGCGTGTGTTGGACGTTTTTCGGCGTACCCAGCGCCCTGGTTTAGCGGATTATATTGTTGCGTCGTTTTAATGCTCATTATTTTCGTGCCTGGCGTTTCTAGGTTAGGTCTGTTTCGGCCAAGGTTTGCCTGTATAGGAGCAGTTTTACTAATCAAACTTTTGTTGTGGTATTACTGCGGTTCTAGGATACTGTCGATATCGAAGCAAAGGAACAGGTTCTCTTTGGAACAACCTTAGAATGAAAGGACCAGTGCCAATTTGGGAGGTATCTCATTAGACCCAACTGTAAAGATCTGGAAACCTGTAAAGATCTGGTTTAGCTTGGGAGTTGAATTCTTGAAATATGATTTTAAAGTAAGGTTACTCTTTGTTCGTTAGGCTGGATGTTATGTTTTGGTGGTATTTTGTGGAATTCTGTGGGGACTTGTGTGGGGACACCTATGAAGTCATCTGTGGGGACTCCTGTGTGCAGTGTGGTTTACTAAATTTTAGCATTTTTCTTTTCTTTCCTGGATTAAAATCAGAGACATCAAGCCATAGAAATATTCTAAAATGTACTAACAAGAAAGAAATTAGTCCGGAATATATTCTAGAATCGGTTTTTCATGATTAGTTGTGGTTCCATTAACGTGTCAATATTGGCACAGTTTTACTAATCAACATTTTGTTGTGGTAGTACTCCGGTAGATACTGTGAATATTAGACCCATGAAACTGTGGAATTCGGTGGGGAATGCTGTGGGGACTCCTGTGGGAAATTCTGTGTAATTTATCAAATTTTTGGCATTTATGTCTGAAAATACTACTTTCTTTACTGCATGAATATTCAGGGACACCGTCCCATAAAGGTATTCTAAAATGTACCAACAAGGAAGAAATTAGTCCTGGCTCAATTCTAGATTCGTTTTTCAGGATTATTTGTGGTTCCGTTAAAGTGTGCCAATGTAGACGCAGTTTTACTAATCAAACTTTTGCTTTGGTATCACCGCGATTCCAGATGCTGCTGGTATCAGATCAAAGGCATCCCGGCAATCGGTATAAGAAGCCGACGGAATGAATACCGGAGCTAGGTCGGCGACGATGGCCGCAAAAAGGCACCCTGCAACGAAGGCTTCACTAACGCGAAGGTAGTAATCTTAAGTACTTACAAGTGGATGTAGTGGATGTAGTTCCGTTGGAGAGAGCCCATTACGCCTCGCATTACTGAATTATTGAATGCAGCGCGGGGGCAACGAGCGGGTAAAGACGATGCCCGCCAGCATCGAGAGGCGATCTTCGCGTCGAAGACGGCGGTCGTTACGTAAACGCGCAGCGGAACGCCCGCCATCGGTGCGGCAGCGTTTTCTTGCTCGCCGCCAAATACTAACCGCCCCCGCCGCGCATTTGATGCGACTGCTACGGCCGTAAGTAAAGGGTAAAGGGTTCGGCCAGTAAAAACTCGAGCGTCGCGGCGGTGGAATGGATTTTCCTAACGTCCACCTAAAGATCGGATATCTGGCTGAAATCAGCAGAATATCCGAGCAATTACGGATATATGCCTCCGGATGCCTACATTCCTGCTTCTATCCACCACTCTCGCCTACTCTTTCTATCCCCCCACTTTTCCTCCCTTGGCAGTGTTTTTTCAAAGAGCGCTACCACGTTCCGGTCCACCGACACGGCAAGCCCAGGATCGAGGTCAGATTATTTACTGTCGAGTTGCTCTCGGACTCTTCACTGTGAAAATGCAGCGCTTCAAAGTAATCAAAACGCTGGCATTTTTCTTTAAAATTCATCATTGCAGCTTTGAATATCATAATATGGGCAACAAAAAAAAACAGCAAAACTATTTGGAGACTTATTGTACGCGAATTTGCGATGATTAAAAGTTTTTAAATGAACGCTTTTTTAACTTTTGCCCTAACTAGTCCCCGATTTATATAAAACCATAAAAGTAATTTAAAAAAAAAAAGATAACTACATTCCTACGTCATTCGGTGCTTTTTAATTTATTTGACAAACTACTACCAACTTTGCTGCTATGATAAATGTTTTAATTCCCGTACAAAAAAATATAAAAATACGAGTAATGTACTGGGAATCTTACGCAGCACCAACCCTTAAAATGGGGTGCTACCGTTTTTTTGTTTGTACTCGTATAATAAAGTGAAATAGAGAAGATACACATTTATCAGATAAATAATACATCATTACTATGGTGTTTCATTTCTTTTTGTTTGCAGCCTCACAATCGTGGTTTAACATATAGATTTGACCATATACATGTAGTAGTACCCACTTATAAGGGGAGTATCTCAATTGTCCGCCTCCGATATTGTTCAGATTGTTCTAATTTGTATGTGTGTTACATATATTGATTGTTTTTACAAATTGAATAAGTCTGCAGTCTGCAGTATGCATCGTTCATAATATGCAAGTTGTAATATCTTTTATATTATGTTATTTGTTATTTTATAATTATTGTTAAATAACCCTAAGACCAATAGACCGACAACTACGTAAGGAAGTCGTCAAATAAGTTTGCTATTAAAGCAATATCTACCTCAATCAATTTGTGACAAAACTTTGATTTTTTGGCAAACGGCTCAAAACGACGAAAAATCTCGTTAGTAGAAAAATTATTTCAATATATGTACAATATATATGTACAATAATTTTCATCCAAATATCTTACGATCAATAGAGATAAACCCCTTGTTAGTTACTTTGTGTTCTTACCACACTGCACTTTATTCAAGGCATTTATGGTGGTTATCGCTGTCGCGCACGATGCTATCACCGAGGAAATATAAATAATTGTAATTGTATATAACAAAGTAAGCAAGCGGTCCCGCGCCCGGCGATTTGGTGCACGCAAAGTCTTAGCAAACTCGCACCACCGTCGGTTTTCCATGGGTTTGCTGTGGATGCCTTGTTATTTTCTTCGCGGGGGCAACGGGCGCCGCTCCGTTTTTTTTAATTTGCTCGCAAATCGCGTTTTAAATCCCGACGCGGCCGAAAGTTTCGCAAACTCATTTAGAACGTAAACTCCGCG
Source organism: Mimaenictus wilsoni (assembly GCA_027575185.1). NCBI lineage: Eukaryota > Metazoa > Arthropoda > Insecta > Coleoptera > Staphylinidae > Mimaenictus > Mimaenictus wilsoni. The sequence goes on along the minus strand of JAODAC010018103.1, from coordinate 3,348 downwards.
GCGGCGGCAAAGTTATATCTGTTTGTTCGAAAACTCTAATATGCGAGATTACAACGAATTTTTAATTTCTCGGAGAAGGGCAAACAACGGACGGGAAGGACCGAAAAAAAACGCGCCCCAAAAGTTGCGGCAATGTCACAGTGCGGGCAATTTTGCGTTATTAGTTTCATTTGAATAATTGCGCGGAATAGCAGAGAGATGGGCTACTTTGGAAAAAGCGCGATCTGCAGACCGGCGCGGGTGGCATTTTTCCGCGAAGCGAGAAAACAACAAAAAAACGGAGCGCATCCGACCGCCGAAAGTTTTCGCTCTAACGATGTTGCACGCCGTGTTGCAGTTAATTCGCGCCGGTGGCGGCGGTGGCGCGCGTTGCAGCCGTTCTTCCTGCCAAAATTAAATCCAACGGCGCCTGCTGATAGCGGCGGTGGTGGCGACGTGTCTTGGTGCGAATGTGTGTATGCGTCTGTATACGTATACGTTTGTACGTAGCTGTGCTGTTGGGTTGAGGTGGTTGCTCGGGGGTGGAAATGGCGGCGCCGTCGAATGCCGCGGTACCGGTGGCGGCGCTGCGACCAGCCGGTGCGCGCGATTAATAATATTTCGCCCAGCGTTTCCGCGATCTCTCGCACGAAAATTGCATATGCAAGGAGGCAGCAGTAGTAGGGGCGGCGGGTTAAGGACTTAACTAAAACGCAACTGCTAAGTGGCGCAGCGAGGCAGGCAAACACGGCAAGCGCGATATTTCAAAGCGCTACTCTTCCGAGATGCATCTGGCGCAAGCAACATTTTATAAATAAAATTAAGAAGATGCCTGTGCCACATTATCCGGCATGCAAACGCAATTAAATGTTGCTCATTTTATACAAAATTACTGCAATATTTCATTTATTTTATTTTATATTGCGAGTCTATTCTTGATGGTCTCATTTAGATTATCAAGTTGTTTTAAAATTTTGAAATAAATGAAACTTAGAAAGTTTACGTGAAAAAAGTATTACGTTGTAGATTTTTCTCTTCGAATTTACAAAACTTAGTTAGGAAAACTTGAAAACATTCCTTATGGTAGGTGAATTTTTAAATGTACCATCTGTGATTTGCATATGTTGGGTGGATTACCCAAATAAACACAATTTGTGTAAATCCGCAATTTTTTCGATTTTCAGGTCGTCAAAACAATCGTCAAAATTGGGGATTTGAACAAATTGTATGTGTGGTATGTGGAGTCAATCAAAATTTATTATTTTACATGGGACTGCCCATTACGCGATATACAAATGAAATTTAATGCGAAACTATGAACGTGAAGCAAGTGCAGGTGACATCAAAGAATTTCAAAATATCAATAGATGAATACAAATGTAGAATTACGCTCTTTTGTAACCGACGAAGCCGATCAAAGTCTTTTTATCTGGAATTGAAAGTAATCTAGTGTTCCACAGACTATGTGCTATTTCTCAGAAACTATAAGAGATTTTGAAAGACACGTCAAAAATACAATTATTGCTGAAGACAACCGCATTAATTTCATTACTGTAAAATCATATTTGCAGCCCAGCTGGGCAGCCTAGATGGTAAGGCTTCGGCCTACCATGCAGTTGGATGGGGTTCGAGTCCTCGGGCTTTGTACCCATTTTTCAGAATTATAATTCTCAAAAAAAGTCACATTAATTCACACCTATACAAAACACACAATTAAACCCACTCTTCAAATCAACAATCGCAAATATGCGCAACCCACAACATTCAACATCACATGATAATCACAATAATAACATGTAATATAAAAACACATAAAAAACAATAAAGCAAGGCTGAAGGACCAGTATGGTCGATGGCCGAATCTCTGGACCAAATACAATATTTTTTTCATATTTGCAATCTTGTCTTGAAAACTATTTGCTTAAAAAATAAAATGATTTCAAATTTCATTTCAATGTAGGTATATTACTTGCAAATATTATTAGGTGTATTTCTTGCAAATATTATTTTATAGTAACCAAACTAGTATGGTTTTGTGGCGGCAATCCATTGCCGAACAAACAATATTAGGATCAACAAACCACAATCACAATCAACATCAATAAACCATAATTTGCCCGAAATCAACATCCGCCGAGACTAAACGAAAATACTGCCATCTCAAAATCGACACGGCGCAGCGTGATCGCGACCACGTGTTTTGCTGTGACCAACTAAAGAAATGGTCGCGTCAGCATTTTCACCTGCTATATATAGTCGACATTTCGTCGTCACATTCATTCAGTCACTTAGTCGGTCCGAGTCAGTTTACACACAGTCACACAGTCACTCAGTCAGCTCTACACCGAAGATAGTCACCGAAGTCCGCCAACAGCAAGCCCGACACCAGCTGCCGCCACCAGAGCTTTCGCCGTACCGAGAGTCTTCACTGTTGTACGTTTTATACAAAATTACTGCAATATTTCATTTATTATATTTTATATTGCAAGTCTATTCTTGATAGTCTCATCAGTATTATCGGCCTACTTTAAAGTTTTTTAATCGACTTTATCGATGTTTATATCGCCTTATTGAATCCAACTGTAGAATTATAAACTTTGTAATCGAAAAACTCGCAGACTTGCATATTTGCTTTCAGATATCTTTTGAAAACATTTGATGTGTCTTACAATTGCTTCACTTCTCTAGTTTCCGTCTAAATTGCATTTTATATCGGCGTGTGGACGCTTCCTTGGAAAATTAGAAACTTTGATCGGCTGCATAGACCGCCAATAAAATCATAAAAGTCCTGCACTTGCATAGTTGTATTCATCTATTTTCTGTAATCGTTTGATGTGACATACAATTACTACATTTTTCTAGTTTCCAAGTAAATTACATTTTTATATCGCTTTATGGAGACTCCAGTTTAAAATTATAAACTTTGATCGGCTGCACAGGCCTACCAGAAAATCGAAAAAGTCGCCGACTGTGCAAGTCGTCTTTCAGCTATTTTTTGCAATCATTTGATGTGTCTTACAATTGCTACACTTTTTTAGTATCGAAGAAATTACATTTTTATATCGCATTGTGTACACTTTGTTGATGTATGAATCAACAGGGCATCGCAAGATAAGAAGTGTCGATGAACTCCAAAATATTTGTATTTATATTTGTATTTATATTTGTCTGTATTTGTATTTCTATTTGTGTTTCTAGTTGTGCGTACATTTACATGTACTGTAGTGTAATTTTCCTAAGGCGTGTAGGCGCCATGTTGTGCATGTACACAGCAAACATCACACATTTCAGCATGTTCAGAACCGCGAAAATACCAAGGCCACGCTCGACCAAGGTAGGGTTAGAACTAAAGATAGGCGGACTTGAAAA
>JAODAC010018092.1:0-20554 GCA_027575185.1 Mimaenictus wilsoni | reverse complement strand
CACAAGCCGACAACACCACATGTGTCCACGGAGACCCGTCTGGTGGTGAGAAAAGCCAGACCTATACGAGGCGCCAGTCCGTCGCGTCATCCACCTCAATCTCTGGGTGTCTTGTGTCTATATATTTCATTCTTAATGACCCAGAGATTGTTGAAGTGTGACGAATAGCTCTGCTCGACATAATATTTGGAAGTACTTAACTCTGGACTAAACAACTTGGCGTGATACATAAAAAAGGCTCAAAATTGCCACACCGTTCGCAACACAGCCCATATTCACACCATCGGTAGTAGGGCCCGCGTCCGTGATAGTTGAGACAACATCAAAATTTTTCACCTGAAAGAATCCAAAAAATAAAAATCTTCTTTCTACAATTAAGCCAAGTTAGTTTAAAATGTTCATAAGAACATCCTCGAAACTTACCACTAAACGAAACTCATCGAATATTACTTTAGTATTTAAATTGAATCTTAAATATTAATCAAAATTAATGCATTTACCTCAACATTATCCTTAACATTTACAATTCTAAATAATTAATAACCTCTAACGAATTGTAACATCCTCTGGCAAATTCAAATGCAACATTAATTACAAGAATAATGTTTAAGTAATTTAATAATCCCTCTATTAAACAATTACAATCTCCGTAAACTCGGAATTGCTACTTTGTAAGTGTAGATTCAAAATCGCTTTCAGTTCTCTACGTTTTGCGCTTTTGTGTTTTGCTTCCTAAGCTAAACCTGAAATGATAGCAGGGTCCGTACGTGGGCTCGCGCCACACTGTAGTCTGCTAAGGGTTACAGCTCCCGTTAGACAAGCTGGCTGGATGTGTTTTGCATTTCGTATCCGCCTTGGTGCAAACGCGCACTTTCCCCTCACCTGGTCCTCCAGGGGCTCTCCTTTATTCCACGCTACTCCTCCTCTGCGCCACCGTTCTCGCCTAATTCCTCGCCCGGTGCCGACGTCTCGGTCCGAGGCGCACCCGAGCTTTCATCGTTCTTTCTATTTCATCTCGACGTCCACATCAACAGGAATACATGCATGCGAACTCACCGGCGGCGCACCCGTCAAAGACTCTTGCAAACTCGGAACTTTTCAACGCGCCCAGAAAGCCGTCTCCAACATCCCCTTCCCCAACTCTGCCGCTCTAGCTACAGCGACCGGTGCGTGCATATTTTATTCCCCTCTCGGTTTTCAAATATCTTTTTCTAACCTCAAACAAACACTAGCCGAGTAGTTTCGCCCTCACAAAGCCAAAGGCAGGCAACCAAATGAGCAATATTGTATTATACCAACGCTAGTGCTACTAGTTTCCTGCGCTTTTTATCTCTTTGCTTTACGGAGCGCAAAGTTCGAGGTGTTGTGAGTTTGGCGAACTTGTATCTGCACTCTCAGGAAGGGTAAATCGTCAGTAGTCATTTTATTTTGTTCAGCATTTTCCCCACGCTGCCCTGACACGATGTTGATGTTGATGTACGAATGGACTGCTGAGCAGTTCTGTAGTTTGTTCGGCGGATGCAACACTTGAAGCGTAAGCACTCGTCGTACTTGATGTCTATCCCGTGTCTACCCACCACTCGGTTTTCGGGAGAACAGAGGACATACTCATACTTGGCATACGTGCAGCCAGCCAAGCCTCCACTGGGGGTTAGTTCACGGGTGCACGTCGCACGTCGAGGCTGTAACGATAGAGTTGGCACACAAAAAGTGGATGCACATGCACGGTTATACATATTTTACGCTATCATCCCGCCGCTTCGGACAGCAAATGGCGTCCCCGTATGCGCTACACTCTCTCGTGGGTAGTAACATCTTTAAAAATGTCCTAAAATGGGCCCGCAGAGTGCTCCTTCACATGTTGGAGATACACCATTTCGGCTATATAGAAAACTATAATATTCAAATAACCTCAAATGTAAAATTTTAAAAGGGTTGCTTATTTTTAAGGTTATTCTTGTTTGTACTACCTTGTACGGTATATACCTTATTATTTTTTATGAGGTTAGGTTATTCCTGATTTTATTGTTGAGAAACTGTGGAACACATGTATTTATGCTTTCAGATCAATATATGAAACGTCCATGTGGCATTGCTCAGAAGACCAACATGTAAATAAATTCTGTGCCTACAGGAGAGGCAGAGGAGAGTGAGTAGCAGTACATGTAACCCGACATTTCAGAAGATTCCGGTGATCTGGCGAAGGTCAAGATACTGTAGAGACTAGAACATGTTCCGGATCAGGTCGTTGACTCTTGCAAGGACGAGATGTGTCGGGGGAAAGTCGGAGGAAAAAAGGACGTAAGGGATGGATGGGGTCCGAGTACACCCGGTGCGTTTTATGTTGGAAGGACGTGGATACCTGGGAGGACCTAGCAGGGGAATGTGACAGGATGAAGGAGGGCTGAGTAGAGGTGTGGTGAGAGGAAACAGGGAAGGGTTTGGTGTCGATCACTACATTAGTAAATGTAAGAAGGAGGACGAGAGCGATATGGGAATAAGCTAGTTGCAAGTGCAATTGATTCTAGTCCTAATAGAAACCGATCTTTCTCATGTGTACTCATAGTTGGTCCTCTTGAACATTAAGTATTCTGATGGCAGTTTAAAAATAGACAATCAAACGTTCTTAGGATCTGTCATAGTCTGGGTTTTCCCAGGGGGTGATCAAAGGTACCACTCCGTCTAGATTTCTGGGAACAATTGATTCTGGGATTGACACAGAAATGGTTGTGACCTTTTGTCACAACCTGTCTTCTAATGATCAAACTCTAATCCTATTTGTATTATCACCATGAGAAACAGTATTTTAAACATCCATGATTTAACTCCTAGCCTGACCGAAGTTAAGTTAAATATTTAAGAAAATACCTTGGTCTTTGTAAGAAGTGATATATTTTAATAATCATTTTATCATCGATTAGTTTCCTATAAGATTTTGACTTAAAAGCTTTGCTTTGCTGAAAAAGTTCTCTCAATACTAGTTCCTAGAAAGTATCTCAAAGCAAACTTCAAAGCAAAAGAATTAAAAACTAACGGAAAACTTGTAACATCTCGGTTGGTGTTCTCCATCCACCCTTTGACGACAACGGTTAGAAAGTGGAAATCGAATAGCAGAGTCAAGGCGTCAAAGACTCTTCCTCCAGATGGGCTCCGTGTGCGGTGGCCGCGAACCGGAAGAGCCACGCCGCCAAATAAATATGGTAATGACGTGCCTACTCGAGATACATATATAATGCCACGCTCGCACAGCGTCGTCAAACTTGTAGACCTCCAAACTCCGTGCCCCAGACATGCAAGGCCCCGTGCAAATCCGCAGGAGTTTGTCAAGTCGTATTATGCCCCCGCGCACACCGCACTACATTTCCCTCGCTGAAAACACACGTCAGGAAGTGCTGCCATCCGGCTTGCCAAAGATCTAATCTCTAACCTAAAAAAGAAACTTATTCCGTTCGCATACGCAACTACACCGGCGAATTTCAGGCATGTGTGTGTGTGTGTGTGTGTGTGTGCGTGGGTATGTGGCACAATGCCTTGTAGTAGTTTGAGGATGTCTCCCATTTGCTGTCTTGGCACTCCTGAAGATGCCTTACAGTGGCGCTGGTAGAACGCCTAGCAATGGTTTTAGTTGATGAGCACGAAAGTACGGATGTGGAAGCGGTCGGGTGAAATTTGAGTGGTTTTGAAGGAATTGCATCGGGTTGGAAGTTGCGATGAAGTATGCGGCACATGTGTTTGTCACGTAGTGTGCTCGAAAGCAGGAATGGGAGGTGGGAGGTGGGGGATAGGTGGGAAGGCGGGCAGAGTAGGCTGGGATAAAGGGGTGGTTTGGTTGGAGGTCGGCAGGTGGAGGCGGCCGACTGGTTCGAGGATATCGCAATTTGCGAGGTTAGTTGGCATTTAATGCATGTTGCGTCGCTAATGAGCGTCGAGCTCGTGTCACCCGGTTCTGCGTAGCTCAGGAATGTTGTTGACATGTTGAACACGCTTTGAAATATCTCCTAAATTTCGTAGGGCTTTAGTATATATAAGCCCAGACCAGTTTGGTGTAGATTAGATTATATTCGGTGAAAATTATTTATAGGTTAAACTGTGTATTACCATTAAAACTAATCAAATATTTCTTACAATTTTGTAATAATTTACCCTTTGTTTTAACATTTGGTAAACATTAATCTGAGAAATCATGCCCAGATATTCACAGTCATTCCCTGATAACTTTAAAAGCTCAGAACGAGGTTTTGCAAAATTAAACATGCCGATCTTTGTTTGGTATTCCATTTCCCGAAAATTACCTAGTTAAGTAGGGAATATTTTCGAGTATTCCCAAAGATTAACAGATAATCGAATGAACTGAATGAGTGAGTGATAGGCTGGAGGTGTGTGGATTTTTTATATACCTCCAGAGTGGTTCCTGGAGGGGCATCACGTGGAGATGACTGACCTGGGAGCATGCATATTTTGGTGTTTGCAATCCGGGCAGGTTTCCATGATCACTCTATTACTGCTGGTTTTGCATAGTACTGTGCCGCTGCTCCAATTTATTCTATCAGCGACAAGGGTGACTCTACATTTTTGGACGGCAGCGTGATTAGTTACCCCTTCTCGACTATTTATATTTGTATTGGTATGTGTAGTAATATGTATAGTGATTCTATCACCCATATCATCCAAACGGCTCGTCTTCAGATAAATGTCAGGAATATAAGAACATATATGAGCTGGAAACAAATTTTCTATCTCTTTAGATTTGAAGAAAAAAGGAAAATCGAATTATTTTCCCTTGAAAATCACATCCCACACAAGCATTTAATCGAAACAAGCATTATCTCATATGATACACGAAATGCACATGCATGCGAATAGCCATTGACGTTGTCAGCAACCGCGACTCCTCTTCACCTCTCACCACCGCCTGTCGACAGTGAAAATCGCTGGAACGAGATTGCATTTCTCGGGTGCAAATGAAGAGCTTAGTTAAGGTGCTCGCTGTGCGCTCGCGACGAAACACATGCGCCACCTATTGAAGGATTAAATTAAGGGCAACGGCTGTCGCGACGGTCGCGCTGCTATTTGCAGGCCAAGCAAGCCATCAGCGTCGGAGGGGTAGGTGAACGCGGCGGGTGGTTGAGCATTGCCGGGCGTGTGGGGACGGCGGGGTGTGCCACGAGGAAAAACAGTTGCGATGTGAGATGTTCGTGGGAGCAGTGCTCGGGTAGGATGGTTCCGGTGACACCAGGGGGATGCGCGGGGCCAGGCAGGCAGGGTCGGTCGGGCGGAAGCACCGGGCATGTCGTGTTAACTCCAGCGCAGCGAGCGATGTCGCTCTTAATGAACTTCTTGAGAGCGAACGCGCGCCCGTCGGGAGATAAAATACGAACTAATTTTTGCCTGCCTTCAGCGGCGCACAAAAGCGATGCGCAAAAAAAGTTTGCAACTCGCGACGATAAGTTCGCAGGCGCGGGTGGAAGGAGGTAGGTGAGCCGGCAGCAAGGAGACGAATGGGAAATATTCTCTCCTTTCCTAACCTAAGCTTATAATTAAAATTTACAGTTGATAATAACGTGAGATTTTTATTATTCTGCTTGATGACATTCAACAATTTCCTGGGTTTATTATTGATAATTTAATTAAGAATGGTTTCGGAGAAAATGTACAATTACGGCGATTGGCCAATGCGAAGTATGCAACCATCAAAAATACGTGATTATATATCTAACACATTATTAAATGGTTCTTTTCTTTTTCTTTTGGTCTTTATGAAACTCAAATGAAGACAATTCCATTAGCATGTATAGTGGGTTGCATTTCACAGTTCATTTTCTTGAATTTAACACATTATTTTATTGCATTAAATGAGTTCTTTTTTTACAAGACTGGAGTATATTATACCGTCACCGCCATCATTTTTTTGAGTGGTAAATTCACAGTTCTGTTTCCCGAATGTCACATATTATTTTATTACAATAAATGGCTCGTTTCATACAGTCCATCAAATTTATTGGTGAAGAATTTATACCGACACATCACCCAAATTTTCGAACGGGAGGACAAGGAAGTACTTTTTTTCTTTTTCAGATGATCTCTAACAGAGTCAATAATAGGCAACTTCATTACCTCACAATACGCTCTCTGTCAACCTCAAAAGTAGGCAATTCCATCAGCAGGAATATAATACGTTCTCCTCAGTAACAGTTCCTTTTCCTCCATGTTACAAATTATGCAATTTCAATAATTGGATCGTTTCTACTGTACGGTTTCTCAAATTTGTTGGTACAGAACTTATACCAGCACCACCACCAAATTTTAAAAAATTGCTTCAACCGATTTTAATGAAATTTATAACTTTTTTGTAATTGTGATTTTAGTCATTTGCTAATAATCGTTGCTTTTCACGGATTTGGCGATTTTAACAGCAGTAAATTCACCGTGGTAAAATTACCGCTACAAAATCACCACTGGTAAATTCACCGCTGATAAAAACCATTGCTAGGCAAAAACTTTTTGTCCCAATTAAGTGGTATCCTAATTATTCGAAACGCAGTAAAATATTGAATAATGTATATATAATAAAACCGTAATAACAAAATGGACCGTGGAAAATATTAGATCAATTTCAAAACCACTATTACATTAAAAAGAAAAAAGTAAATTATATATTTTGGAGGAGTCTGTCCAAAATGGTTTGCGATGGTTTTTGTTGTATTTAAATTGTCCAAACTCAGCTTTAGTGTGAAGTTTCGAATTTTATATTTGAAAGCAAGTACTTAGTAATGATTTTTTCCTAACTCATTCACACAACTACTATCAGAAAAACCACTATCGTTTAAACATCTTCTTTGAACGACCCCAGACTTACCGCGGTCTCCGTGGCGCAGTTGGTAGCGGGTTGGGCCGGTATCTCAAAGGTCGCCGGTTCAAACCCGGTCGGGGGCTTCAAATTTTCTCTTTCCCAGTTAAATTTCAATTAATTAATTTCTTTGTAAAATTCATTAATTGTGCTAGATGATTACATGTTCTTCTTTGATTTGAGCATCGACATGCTAACTAGTATGGGGTCGTTCAAACAAGACTGTATGATAGTAGTTGTGTGAATGAGTTAGGAAAAAAAATCATTACTAAGTACTTGCTCTCAAATATACAATTTTAAATACCTTACATCGTATGTTCGTGTGAATCCTAAGGCACATGTGAATCCCAAACATTCTCATGCATGTGTCCTGATTAAACGAATGTTGTCCCAAAAAAAAAACAAGGTAAATATATTACTTCGCGGTATTTGATTCCGATCTTCAAGATTAGTCTCTACTAACAATAAGCGGTTACCACGATTCTTTTTCTGTTGTTTTGAATAGATCATGACGGCATCTCCACCAAAATTCTAAATGGACCAACTATACCTAATATTATTTTTGTAAAAAGCAATCAACACCAGTAAAATTATAGTAGATCAATTAACAAGTTGAAACGCAGTCAATAACTTCATAATTGATTACTTTATCATTTTTCATTTTTGATATCAGAACTTATTTCAGTTTCAGACACACGCAGAAAGAAACGCAGACAAATAAAAAGTAAATTTAATAAATTCTCAAAAAAACATGTGCAAACGTAGCAATTCGTCTTGCAAGACGGCTGGTTCACTGCAGAAACTGGTGGCAAACATAATTTCGCCGAATCATAAATCTTGTAAAAGTTTTTCTAGCTCAAATTGAGATTACCCGTCTTGCATGTGTCTGCGAATTTCATCATTTTACAGCGGGATTTCGAGGTTAGGCTTAGAGGTTATGGCTGAGCCGCGCTCCCTCCACCTCATCCCACAACCTCAACATCTCACATGTGTGCGTTTGACGTGTGTGAATTGAATGCGCAGCAATGTCAGCAATAATCTAATATCCGCATCGTTCCCATTCGCGCGCACAACACCGTTTTCAACAAATATAATCCGTATGCATAAAGGCGAAACGCGTGTACCTGCGAGCCGTGAAATGTGCGACGGGGCGACGTCTGCACTGTGCGAAATCAAGCTCAAGAAGTGAGATTTTGAATTATTTATAAATGAGCTGTGGCGAATGGCGACTGAATGCCGAATGGAGCGGCGTTTGCGCGTTCCCCCATTTAATAACGCCACGGCAATTAGGCAGTTGGCCTTATTTTTGAATTTTGAAGCGCATAACCGTAAACAATGGGCAATAAAGCCAAATTAAAGCAAATAAAAAGCCGTGAAACACGAGGGTGCCAGACTATACACATCGTAAAATAAAACCGGAAGCTGACGTCTTTCGCTCAACAAAGTGACATTTTAATGGGTTAATATCCGTTGATATCAGTCAAAACGCGTAAAAAATGCCATGAAACGGTGGACAACGTCGAAAGGTAGACAACCCTATTAGCATGTATAGTAGGTTGCATACTTATGGTAGAACACGAGAAATATTGAGTTAGTTCAATTTCCTTAAATTTTCCAACATAAAAAACTGTATAATAAATTAATAAATCTTCGTGCTCAATGCTCCATGAAATTAACGATATGTTTATATATAATATTTTATCTACTTTACACTTACGGGTAAGTATCAGGCTTTCTTTTTTTGCGTAAATCCTAGGTAATGTGATTATATAGACATTATAATTTTCTTATCCAAATATAAGTGATGTAATTCCTAGTTCAATAATTACCATCTTCCAGTTAATACGTTTGTGTTATTTTCAAAATAAAGGCTACTCTTATTACATGTATAGTGGGTTGCTTACAGTTAATATCACACTAGTCATATCGCATGTATTCAAGTACATAAGAAACACCATTAGCATGTATAGTGGGTTGCCTTCATTCAGATGCACACTATATTACATTAATGAATTTTCTAACGTGATAAAAGATAAAATAAATAAAGAAAAAATTTACTTTGCACCAAATTGATCCAGGTTCACAGGACTCAATTTTTCTTTTACTTGCTTCTTCTCATTGACAATTCGTAATTTTTTTGTTCTTTCATATCTTAAAACTCTTCCTCTTAACGAATATATCTCTAAATCGATTCCAATCTCATGTTTCCTTACACTGTAAAGAAAATGCAATAGTGAAAAGTAGGCAACTTCATTAACATGCGTAGTGGGATGCATACGTTTGCTAGAACACAATTTTTTTCAATTGCCTAATATCATAGATAGTAAAAATGAATAATAAAGTAAAAAATCATGTTGCACGGAATTTATTTCGGATTCCTTACAGATTTTTTATCTTTTATTTACAATTTCACTTTTTAAAGGGACTTTTCCCAATATTTTCAGTATATTTATCCTCTGGGTATAGTGGGTTGCTTACATTCAGAAGAAGATTGGAAATACCACTTATTTCAATGTTCCATCGCCTTCCTAACACAATACATGGAAAGACTAAATAAGAAATTGAAAATTACGTGGCGTACAACGTCACGTACTACAGTACTCATCAATTTTTATAATTTTACTTATTTAATTGCCTTTTCTCTATTTTATTAAGTATTTTTACGTTGTCTAGGATCATAAAAATCTTCCTCTTAAGCCATAAATGTCAAAAGTGGTTCAAGTCATGTCTCATCTCAAATTTCATTATACTCAAAGAAACTTCAATAGTGAAAGATAGGCAACTCCATTAGCATGTATAGTGGGCTGCGTACATTTAGTAGCACACTAAAAACATCACGTTCATTCAATTTCCTCTCCTCTCTCTTCTCTACTCGGCAAGAGAGAAAAAAATGAATAATAAAATAACAATTATGTTGCATAAATTTAACGAGAGCGCAGTAATACAATATGTAATTTAATGCCACTTTGGCTTGCACACAGCAATGGCAATAGCGATGGCTGGTGGTGGTGGCTAGAAGATGTGCGCTGTTGAGATGCGGTGCACGGGGGCACGGGGGCCAAATGCGGAAACAAAGAAATGCTTAGCCGTGGCGCGCGTAAAGCGCTTTAATTATGCAAATGTTTGTAGCGTTTTCGGACGCTCGCGTGCGCAATGGGATAGGAAAATGCGATATTTAGACATTCGAGCGACCGGCGCCTCCGCCAGTATGCGCCTCCACATTGGTGGGGTGTGGATGGTGGTTTTATTAGCGCATACGCTCGGCAAGCGGCGTGCGTGGTACTCTAAAACCCCGAGCACATCTTTACATACTTTGCCGGCATACTTGTAATACTCGAGAGATGCTTGGCGGAGTTTATTTTTGTTCTAAACATGGCCTGGAACATGTTTAGCTACATTAGTTCCTTTTTTCGTCTGTATTTACGTGTTATTTTCCAAATTTCACTGATAATATGTAGGAATTGCGACCTTTTGGTGTTATAAAATATTTTTGAATGTAAAATATTGAATTTGCGTTTATTTTTAGGTATTTTAGGTATTTTTAGGTTTTGGCTCATGCCAAAAATATCGATTCTGTCATTTCATTTTCTAACTAGTTGGCTTAAAAAAAGCCGAAATGCTAAAAATATAAATTTAAATATATTAAATTTGTTTTGACGTTAAAATATATCTATCTATCTATCTCTAAATTTGTTTTATCGTATTTATATTGGAAACTCGACATACACATCATTTTTTAAAACCTCTTTTTCGGAATAGCATGTTTTTACTATTAAACTTTCATATCATTACCATAAAAATGAAGAATATATATGAACTGCTTATATATTATACTAGACGAATAAATCTACTTTAATATCTTGACAAACCTCAGCATAAAACGGCTGCTAAAGTGGTTATGGTGTCGTCGGCGGTAAGTTTCAGGAATTTTGAAAACCATAACTTCAATGCAATCTCGTATACAATATTTTAGAATTCATCGTATCAACATTAACGACTCTGAATGTAATTTATTCTTTATATAGAGAATAACAGCGTAAATATACTCTAAAATGGCATTTTTATCGATTGTTCTAGTTGATGCGAACGAACAACATCAACCCGCGTAACGTCTCGGATCTTTTATTTTAGCAGGACCCGAACTACTCGTTCGTTGTCAATAATGATCGAGCTGCGGAGAGATGTTGATACGTCGTAGTTTCAGATGTGATTAACTTTATTTACAAAAATATTATAACTCCTCTGGTGAGATCCACACCTCCAACTTCCCACACCATCCATCTCTACCACGACCTTCAACTTTTGAAACCTAACCCCAGCAAATTCGTGCATACCCCACCTACCACTCGCTCTCTCTCTCTCACAACATGCCACGAAATGCTACCCCTTCGCACAGTTCTACTAAGATATCTGTGATGCAAATGTCGTCACTCGCAAGTGAAGCCTGCTCGATCTGCGGCAGGTCACTTACGGACAGAACGTACAACTCAGACAAAACATAAAAGTTCTCAAAAAATGTGTTCGCCATAAATATCTGTTAATTGCAGACTTGCTGCCCAAAGGATGTCTTATCTTTCCAACATCCAGGCTTTTTACACCCTAACGGTTCTCAACAGAATAAAATGAAGAAACAAGATTGCGATAGACTTCATTATTAAAAAAAATGGTATTCGTAATGTGTTTCTATTATTTGCCTAGTCGTTTATCAGAAACACCACCTATTCTGCCTCTTCTTATCTATCCATTAAATGTCAAGGTTATGCCTTGCCCATGTCGTAGCAGGTTATCAAATACACTAATGTATACTCAGTTGTCTATAGTTTAATAATAAAATACTGTTAGACGGCCAATGTAAGACTCCAAGACAAGTTCTCTTGAGGACCACTCATATTCGAAAACTACGTGTTCAGTTGGGTCCTCATTGCCGCTACCACACACCTCCAACTTCCCACACCATCCATCTCTACCACGACCTTCAACTTTTGAAACCTAACCCCAGCAAATTCGTGCATACCCCTCCTAGTCGTTTATCAGAAACACAACCTATTCTGTCTCTTCTTATCTATCCATTAGATGTCAAGGTTATGCCTTGCCCATGTCGTAGCCGGTTATCAAATACACTAATGTATACTCAGTTGTCAATAGTTTAATAATACAATAGTCTATCAATTGAAAAGGACACACAAAAGAACTAAAGATGAAGATAAGCTTGAAAATGTTCCAATTCCATTCGGAAATCATATTTTTCCAAGTCGTCTAAATCGCTCGCCAGTGCTTTGCATAGTAAACGTCAACTTATGAAATATTCATAACGTAGATGGCGCTTGGTAAACACCGCCATCCTCAAACCACCGCCCCGACGATAACGCCAAAATCGCTCACGTGCGTATTCCGACAAATAGATTTAAATTTTCATCGCTCGTGTGCAGTTCGCGCATTCATGCATTCGCACAAACGCCCGGCTACCGCAGTGCCAGCAGCGGCGCACACATAACCTAGGCGCTGCACGCCTAAACATAACCTCGATTCGTCGACGTGCCGCACAATATCGGCTAAGAATGAAATTGTGTGGCAGTGGAGCGTGCCGAACCTGATGCAGCTTCGCAACCCTCTGCCATACAGACACACGCACGTCATCGAAGCGCCACTAACGGCCGATTCGATTCGAAATTGTTTAATAATTAATAACTTGACATGCTTGTGGATGTATGCATGCGAGCGCGAACGCGCCACGCGCATCTCTCTACATACGGGATGTTTAATTAGTAATCGCGTGCGAGCGCTACGCCCGGCCGAGATAATGGAGCGAGTTTGGCAAGTTCGTGCGCAGCGACAAGAGCACTAACTCATTGCGCCCGAATTGCGTAATTGTTGCCGCGGGACTCTATGACAGGTTGGGTTAGTCAGGCGGTCGCCGCCGCCGGGCCGTCACATTACAATGCAATTTGTGATTTGCAATTTATAAATTGCCGTCCGGCGTGTCCGGCAAAGATTAATATCGCGGCAGAGCCCCCCCCCCCCGCCCCGGGCGAGAGGCGAGATATGAAGGGGTGGTGGTGGTTTGCAGATCCAACTAATTTGCCATTTCCGAAAGGCTTACGCCCAAATCGGGATGGAATTAATTTTGATTTTCGTGTGCATGGTCGCGGCTATTTTGATGATATAATCGGACAATTACCTCTAGCATGTGATATGTAAATTGATTTAATGTATAAATATCTTTACAATTTTATGTTAATTGTAAATGTTACAATAATAGGAAAGCATTTTTGATTTGGAGAATTGGTACATCAATGAATAAATAATTTGTAATTATCCAACAGTGAAATTAGTACTTAGATTGATGGTAATAATTTGTTCAGTTTTATACCTATAGAATTGTTTTAGTTGATTTATAAATATCATCAAAATATACTGCATTACATTTTTCACTGCTTTAAACGTTATGTTACATAATTAATTCACCTGAATTTGCTGAATATAAGCACATCGATATTTTCATGTTTTGCGTATAATTGGTTGCCTATAAGGCTGTCAGTTTAACTGAAGGGAGGTGTGGCCTCGAATGTTTTGCCAAGTTAATAAGCTATTTCTGATTTTTTTTTTCAACTTCAATCAACTTATATTGTATATCACAAAATGTAATACAGAAATAAGACTTAAGCTATTAATTTGAATTCACAATGGTTGAAAAAGCCAACCCTCCCACGCCTAGGATCGCTCAGTGGCATTACTGCAGGTTGAGTCTGGGCATTGTTCTACAGCGGCCTTTCTTCCTCGCATACCAATTTTCCTCTGACCACTTCCTTGAAGAACGAGGAGATACCTTCCCACGCGTCTACCGAAGCGAGCATCTTAACGACGACCATGTCCACTGTTAGACGGCCAATGTAAGACTCCAAGACAAGTTCTCTTGAGGACCACTCATATTCGAAAACTCCGTCTTCAGTTGGGTCCTCATTGCCGCTACCACATATTTGGTAATCTGCAGAGTCCTTTATTCCCTTTATTCGACTTAAGTAGCCTCTGAAGCACCCGTGGCCCGCCAGAACTTGCGTCATCTCAAAGGATAACTCACGTGATTCCTGTTGACCCAGGATGAGATGTCCTTGATTAGGCGACGGGTCCACCTTCCATTCTCAGCTCTATTCCACTGCAATTGCCAGGCTTTCATCAGATCTTCTCGGACAGCTACCCTTGCTGCGAATCTAGCATCAGCTATTTCGGATTAGATAAGGTCATTTGTTGATATCAAGTCAAGTTTGGTTTATATGAACAATAATGAATACGAAAATTAATTTTCTATCGCTGCAGAGAATTCATATGCTTCTTTAAGAAAGTCGATATTTTCTATTCTGTGATTACTTGGTGCGGTCAGTTTCACAGAAGGTAACTACCTAGAAGTATCCTAAAAGGTTTTCTAACGTGAGGCCTCATCGATTTGATGAAAATTTGGCGGTTGCATACTATAAACCTAGAAAACATCTATAGGCTACCAGTTATACGAAATACCCAAAAAAAATCGACCTGCTTATCTGCAGAAAACAAAATTCAAAATTAAAATAACGCAATGCGCATAATAAAACGAAACAAATTGTTCCATCATATCCGATTACATCAACGCTAATGTAAGAGCATTTCAAGTTTTCCCAAGACATCCGACCGCCTGCTCTCAAAATGCAAATTGAAATATGCAAACTTAACCTGACTTTAGCACTCCTTATCGGCCCGCCTATGCTCCGAATTTCGGAGAGGTGGGACGGGCAACTCCATTGGAAGCTACCAGCCAGATACGTTTTACTTTTGGATGTTGCTAATTTCAAGTGCAGTTATTTGATAGAAAGTTTTCTGCTGCGTGGAAACTATAGAGATTGAAGTGAGTTGAGAGTTACGACGTAGTTTTTGATGGTTGAGGTTAGGTTGCATTATCTAACCGCAACCATTCAAAAGCTGCTGAAGATTTAGGCAATTTTTCTTTTTTTATTTACTATAAGTTCTTGTGTACATTAGCTATCAGCATTACTTATGTTAACTAACAATAAGATCCAATATTTGTTAGTCGAGTGTAGCAGGTGAGTTCACCTATTAGAGGTGCAAGCTTTTCTCCATTGATGACATACTATTAAGAACCAACATAGAGCATTTCCCAAGTTTTCCCAAGACATCCGAACGCCTGCTCTCAAAATGCAAATTGAAATATGCAAACATAACCTGACTTTAGCACTCCTTATCTGCCCGCCTATGCTCCGAATGTCGGAGAGGTGGGAAGGGCAACTCCAGTGGATGCTACTAGCCAGAGACATTTACATTAATTTACAGTAATTAATTCGACCGAAAGACGCCATTTGCCTCGTCATTTTTAATTAAAACAGACAAAATAAAATACATTTATTTTGTGTTGTTGAGTGGTAACAACGGCGAGGGTGCGTGCGGGTGCTTCTTGTGTATTGTTGCCGAATACTTTCGCAGTTTCGCGCGAGAAGTTGCGAATTGCTTCGCGGCGTTCATTTGCACGCTGTCAGTGCACGTGGCGGCCATCTTTCAGCACGGGCGTCTCAACGAAATCATAGTAATTAAACGTCGTGTCAGTTAGTCGACACGAGTGCGCCGTTTTCTGCACTCCAGTGCATGGAACAATGCGGAAAATCCAGCGAGGCATCGCGCATCTGGATAAGAGTTTCGGGGGTGGGCGCGCGCAAAAACTTGGCGTTTACTTAACTCAACTCAACTACTTTACCAGCCACTCATCGTCGTTTTACGTTTGGATGTTGCTAATTTCAAGCGCAGTTATTTGATAGAAAGTTTTCTGCTGCGTGGAAACTATAGAGATTTAAGTGAGTTGAGAGTTGCGACGTAGTTTTTGATGGTTGAGGTTAGGTTGCATTATCTAACCACAACCATTCAAAAGCTGCTGAAGATTTAGGCAATTTTTCTTTTTTTATTTACTATAAGTTCTCGTGTACATTAGCTATCAGCATTACTTATGTTAACTAACAATAAGATCCAATATTTGTTAGTCGAGTGTAGCAGGTGAGTTCACTTATTAGAGGTGCAAACTTTTCTCCATCGATGACATACTATTAAGAACCAACATAGATACTATTTTTGGGGACTGCCGAGCATTCTACAGATTAGGGATGTCAAAAAAAGTATCGGTATCGATAAGTATCGATACCATGTCTCGATACTTATCGGCTTTTATCGATACTTTAATTCTCGATACTTATCGATAGTATCGCATCGGTCATTTTCGATACTTTTTGACATGCCCCCACTCTGAGGCCATCTGTTAATCACAACCACCAGTTGGAATGGTAAACGTTCGTTGAGCCAAATTTCGATTCTTGATCCTATTTTTAAAAAACTTGTTGCATTGTTGCTTAGTATCAAAACTTCCCTGCAATTCAAATTGATTTAAATTTATCAATTTTTTGATAAAAACTTAGTTGAGCCTTAATTTACTCAATCAGTAATTTTGCAAGCATTAATTTTATTACTTAGGAATTAGCACGATATTTATCATTCTCAAAATGTAGTAACACCAGAAAATGAGGCCGATAATATACTGGAAGATTACTTTAATGGCGCCAATATACATTTTCGATGCCAATAAGTATCGATACTTTTTTTCGAAACTTGGGTATCGAAAATATCGTAGTTTCAAAGTATCGATACCAGAAAGTATCGATATTTCGTGAAAAGTTGACATCCCTACTACAGATAGAGTGTAGGTTTTTGTATTCCTTCTACGTTTTTCCCCACTGCATATTCTCTCAATTTTAACACAGCACTTCTTCCAAATCTATACATCTGTTTTTTGATACTAGAATCGAAGGGGCGAATCGAGGCCACGCCCCAGCCATCATTTTATAGATGTTTCATTTGCTTGAGATAATTTCTCTGGTGCAATCTTGCCAAATGAAGTCAAATCTTTCGAGACCACACCTACTTCATCTCAAGTGTACTCAACCAATATAGTCAACCAGTTTGACATGAATCATCAAAACACCAAAGATTGCGGTAAATTCTTCGAGGCCACGCATATTCCATTTTCCAAAAACTGGCAACATAAGACTCAAAACTCAGCAAAAAAATTATCAATAATTAGCTTAAATTTGTTGGAATTAATGTAATTTTAATGGTGAATATTAATAAATCTGTCGAGGTCACACCTCCGTTCATCTTCTTCAGTTATAGGGAATTATAAATATAGGCTACCAGTTATACACGTAAACAACAAATATGTAATTATTAGTAGCTACATCTATTATGTTCTTTTATTTAGTGTTTGCGGATCTTTCTCTTGTGCGCCGTGCATTTGTCCTCAAATCAATTATGTGTTTTACTGGATCTGTATCATTTTCCTCCACACATGTCTGATCCACTTTATTCTGCGTTTATTTAGTCGTTGTATTATTGTTTCGCCGCTAAGTTCTATCTCTTCTATCTCTAAGGCTATCTCCTTATTGTTTCTTCTTCGTTTTGTACAATCATCTTCCTAACCTCAGATTATTAAAATAACTAAAAAATAAAATGAAACAATTGTTCTTACAATTAGAGAAAAGAAACACTTCTTAGGCATCAATCAACCACTAGGTATAGCTTAAACGCATCAATTCAGCATAATACAACATAACCTAAAAACAACCTACTTCCACCTGCAATTATTAGCTTCTTCACTCCAAATGAAATTCCTAGAAAATACGAGCATATTAAAGCAATTCATCTTCTATGAAATTTCCAAAACTTCATGTCAACTTAAAGTTCTCGTCCTTCCTGCTGCTGCTTCCTGCAGCTCAATCCCGACTCGGTGTATTCCAATGGAACATATAACCTAATCTTTACAAGTGCGAGGCAAATATCACGGTGTTTTGCGAGTGTTTTTACTAACTGCAACCAACTCGTTAGACAAACCTAAATCGTCCACATTCACCGTCGCACAAGTCAAGCATCTGGCCACGCGAGCGCATTGCCATTTCAAAACTTTGCACATTTTGCCCTATTACGTTTCACTTTATTTCCGTTAGTTGCAGTTGGCCCACTGCAGCTGCACTGCGTTCTGCATAACTTCGCGAGATTAACCGCAAAACGCAGCCACCCAGTAATGAATACCAACGGATACACTTAATCACCGTGCAAGTTGTCCTAACTTTGGGCGACATCATCTCGTGAGGCCTCTCAGTAACAACGTGAGCGTAATTTAGAGATATTTTTAAGGGAATCTGAATTTGGTAACAAAGGAATCTGAGATACTCGGCAATGTATTGTATGTATTTATTTCCTGTCAAAAAAAGGACTCCTCTTGGCAGATATCAGTTTTTTTTTTGTTTGATGGATTCAGTGGGTGTGCAGATCAAGTGGCGTTCATTTTTCATTTCATTGTTAGATTTGTCAAGGTCTAATCATTGATAGTAAAATGGAAATTGCGAATTCATAAGTCATGAACGTATCTGCGAATGCTGGCAATTTTGCGCACACATTAACGAAGAAGTTTATTGGTACCAGACACTATAGTGCTCAACAAAACGTCCCTAAACTTCAGTCAGTTTACAAATCGAATTTATCCCGTAATGGTTAGTTCTTCGCAGCCCGAAAATAAATTTGGACATGTGAATATGCTTCTGAAATGGGAATTTCAAATTTGTTGTTTCAGGTGTCCGCGTTGTTCCATTACACTACCATCCAGAGCTGTTGGAACAATGCTGCAACTTGGTGAATTCGGAATGGAAACGAAGTAAGTCAGCACGAATGCAGAGCCTTGAAGCATCATGCGATCAATTTCCTACTAATCTTGTCCTGAGTCGTGCCGCGAATGTAATTGGGCACTCGAAACTCTCTGTGCTTCCATCAATGCCGGACGCCTGCTATCTACAGTCTGTTGTAATTGATAGGGATGAACGTGGCAAGGGTTATGGGAATACATTCTATGAGATTGTCCCCATAAGTACTCGTTACAATAAATGCTTTAACAAATACTTCGAGGCCACGCCTATTTCTGACCCGTTAACATGGCAACACCGGGTTAATCTCTGGCGGCCCACATTAACGGCCAAGTATTTATTAAACCAAATATTAATAAGTGATAGGAGGACGTAATGACCCAACATGTAAAGAATAATTTAGTGCAGCGGTGAAACATCCTGCAGAATCAGCAACAACATCTTCTCAACAAATGGTCTCTATTAATGGTGTTGGGAACCGTTGGTCTTTCTTAGAAAATAAGAATATTTTTGCAAAAATGTTTTATGTTTTACGATGCCAAGTGCTGATTTATTAGGGTCTCGACAATTTCGAATATGTTAATATTGGGAAAGTGCAGCCAAACCTATTAGGCTTTAAGAGATGTTTACCTTCTCGAACGCACTACTACCATCATATTGTGATGAAGTCTGACCGTAGCGAAGCTGCCTTTCACATATCAATATGAACAAATAATTATTCGTAGGCAAGTTCATCTCTTAACAAAATGTTCGCAGCCCATTTCCGATGATTCCATTAGGCTTTGTTTGAGCACATTCCTGGCTGCATTTCGTCCGTAAATGGAGTGTACTTGGATTGGTCCAGGGTAGGTTCGTGAGGTGGAAGATTGTGAGGGAAAGTGTTGTACGGGTGTGGACCCCAGCCGAAGTTATTATAAATAAAGTTAGTCACAATTCAAATTTCGACGGTTTCAACTTCTTTTTCGCAGCTCAATCATTACTGTCAATGAACGCGTAGTTTGGATCCTGCTAAAATAAAAACCTTCGGCGTTTTCGTCTAAGGTTGATGTTGTCAACACGCAGGCTGTTCGCAATAAATGGGTAGCTCCGACCTCGTCTGACCTTGCTTAGACTTTTTGTACCGACTCCTGTCCCGATTTAGGCTTTTCTGCAAAATTTCGCCTTATTTATATTAACAACTATCTATCTTCTGATTTATACCATCAGAAACCATAGAAAATCACTAATACCATCTGTATCGCTCCGCTGAAGAGAGATGGCGTTTTAATTGTATGTTTGCCACCCTGCGTCCTTCGGTCAGACTCGAATGGCGGGGACGCCATCTTGGCTTAAGTTCCGGTCGCGTAGGGGTATAAAAACCCTTTGCGCGCGCCATTCTCTCTCGTTTATCTACAACTCGTCCTACGCTAGGTAAGTTCGCTTTTCTCCACACTGTTTTGTACGTTCGCGTAGTCAACACCTACGCATTGTACATATAATCGCCATTTTGTTAACTGTAAATGTGTACATCATTTTATCATCAGTTGAGTGAGCGAGCAATTAAGGCCCTGTTAGATCAGGCACCGCGTTTTAAGCGGGAATTAAACCTTGATAATAAAACCGCGACAACCGCGTAACACCATCTCTAGAATTGCCTATTGTCGCGAATGTGAAATGCTGATTAAGAAATTCTTATTAAATAACAGGAAAACGCCTTCTGGAAAGTTTAGTCCAAAGGCATGTTTTGTGTAGATTAGATGTAAATTTTGCAAACCGAAATAATTTTAGGAGGCGCATGCTCAAGGGGCGTATCGATAAGCAAAGCGCGCGGGCGAAATGTGTGCACCACACGATAAGTAAGAGTAACGAACAAACAAGTAACGGAAAACACAAGTGCGTACGTGACTTAAGCAATGCTTGGGAAAGCTAGCGGTACCACGCGCCATGCAGATGGTGAGAACTACGAGACCGCGTAGGCGGAAATCAGAATATATTCCAATGACCAAGG
>JAODAC010018081.1:0-20556 GCA_027575185.1 Mimaenictus wilsoni | reverse complement strand
CGGAATTCGCTGATTAAAAAAATGTCATAATATATGGGGGTCGATTTTGTCGTTCTCGAGTTATTTTGAAATATATCCACTTTCAAAACGCAATTTTGGACCAAATTTTGACTAGTCCGATCTGGATGAAACTAACAGAGTATTGTCTCAAATGGTTTCTGCGTGTTTTCTCAAAGAATGGGCTCTGTAGCCCATCAAAACAAAAAATAAAACCAAAGGTGTTTTATTATCCTTGTTATCACTTGTAATTTACGAATATGGAAAATTAAATCTTTCTGAAACTGTGAAACTTTCACTTAAATACAATTTTCCGCAGGTAAAACTTTCATTTTATGCGAAGAAATACAGACACAGTGTGCGTATGCAGCAAGTCAGCACATAAGCTCGGGATTCCCCGTGAGATGTGTACACAACGCACGTGTTCAATCACAGTAGCATTTAGTAGAGTGCAAAAAAAAAACTTATTTGGAAAACCGTGTAAATGCGAAAACGTGTAAAACAAGTACCGTGTAAATCGGGGGATAGGTGTATTAGTTAATATATTCAATATAAAACATTGAAAATTATAAACTATTATAGACATCATTCCAAGAAAGTAATCTTAATTCCAAGAACGAAAAGGCAACAAGAAAAGAGTTTATAGAAACATCGTTGTTAACAACTCGTGTTCACTATCCATAATTTCATCAACGAGTCATCGCGTATTCTCCCGCTACAAAAGCCGCCTCTAGAATCTTTCGTTTTTGTCTCGCACAGCATCATAGCATCGGACGTTACTGATAGCTACACTGTTGCAGGATAGCAAAGCATTGCATGTAGTTGTTGCGATGGCGTGTCGCGGCACAGCCCGCTCCTATTGAACTATAATTTCATGCTGTTTGCGCGTCGTGTGAACCGCGCCGCGCGAACCAGCCGTAACACAGCCGAACAGTCATCTCTAAAATGAGCATCATATCTCGCTATCCTACGCTATATGTTTGTCCATCCATAAGAAGTTAGCAACAACCAGTGCAAAATAGCAGATCATTTTTTCGTAAGTCTAAAACATTTTAATTTAGCGCTACGGTGATTTCTATAAGGAGAATGTGTGTTTAATCTTATATTCTCTCATTCTCTCCTTATTCGTTGTTCCGTGGATTGGTAAAAGTGGCGGGGGAAGGTCTAGAACTTCATAAAATACACTGCAGTATCTTACAGGAAAGAATTCAATTTTTTAAACGAATTATAACTCAAAAACGAAAAATGCTAATTTAAAAATCACGTCAGTTTCATTTCAACATAATCGTGATTATTTGTCAAGTATAAGTAGAAATTTTTATATGATATAATCTTTGTCTCTTGAAGATGCCCAATGGGCGAAACCGGTAGATCCGCATTTTAAAAATTGTAAGAAGTACACGTCAAAGTAAACAAATATAAAATAATCCTATATATTAAGTTTAAATCAGCGTAATATCAATTCTAAATTCCATAACAAAAATTTCACTTTTATAGTCACTCATTCTCCCCTTATTCGCTCTTCCGTGCATTGACAAAAATGGTGGGAGTAGATCTAAAACTTTCCAAGACACCATCATTCTCACACAGAAAATAATACAAATTGTATATCTAGAAATATAAAATAATAATAAAAAATGTTCAAAATGTCAAATAATACCTTTTAATGCAAAAACACCCACTGCCAACCTCCTAGCGGTGTTTGTCAACGATGCTCAACTCTATGAGCAAACGCGCAAATTGCGAGATATTTTATTAGACCGCTGATGGGTGGAGCTCATTGCCGTATGATGGTGAAGCCCACATGGCCGAGGCTCCTTTTTCATTGTAATTATGATAATCATATCTGTATGCCATGCGTGCATCGTCGCCAGTGCATTCATCTGCTGCTCCTCTCGCGAGTCTTCTTCTTCTTCGGGCGAAGAAATGACCAGAGAACGGAGAGAGTCATGCATGCATGTATGCAAGCAGGCAGGGTGGTTGTTTGGGTTGCCTGTGTTTGTGCGCGCCTACATATGTCCGACGTTAAGTCGAGTTAAAATTCCTTCGACGACGACGACAACGACACCGCCGTCGCCGCCACGAAAGCGAGACGTCCTTCGCACGCATCGAAAATTTACGGTCGACGCTTTATTATTAAGTTATTGGAATTTATTGTGTTATGCCGATGATGCCCATCCAGCCGACGTGGTTATTAATTAAAAGCATTTGCATTCACGGTGCTTACAGGTTCTTTCAGTAACATACACGTGTACGAACGTGGACAATATATGACTTATAAATTTATGTATGGATATTTTTTAAAATATGAATTCAGTGTTAATTATTTGGTATGTATATAATTATTTTGGAATTTTATGATTGTATTAGTAGCTGTAACAATTTGTGTGAGTTTCTTTTATTCTTCGCATATGATTCCTACTAATAATTCATAAATACATTGGTAAATTTCAGAATGGGTTTTACCGAAAAGGAGGACGGGGGTTCCTTTGAGACATGTGGAGCCTTTTTTAGATAAACTAACGTCTCAGGGAAAATTAAACACTCAAAATGGGGTCCCTCGACGAAGTACTACTTAAAAAGGAAGCAAAAAATACTTTTACAAGCTTGCTGCAACTCTTTTTAGAGACATTTTTTTTTGGGGTCAGGGACTCCTTGAGAAAATTGGGGGTCCCGCTTAACTGATAAAAAATTAAGCGGGTTCTCCACTGGATATTGAAAATTAAAACGTTTGCATACATTCAAACCTATTATCACAAAAGCCTTAAAAAACAAAATAGGTCAAAATTTCTCCTCAACGCGTACGTTAAACAAAACAACAACCATGCATGCAGTTTAAGCTAAATCACAACTGATCGCTTGTTATGACAGCGCATGAAGTAATTAAGCATCTAATTACCCGATTTCACAAGACGTTTATTGTCTGCTCGTCGTAAATTGTGCCTAAATTACGTGGTTCGACGTTTTGGGTCTTTAACTTTAACGATGAACAAAGTACGAAAATCGTGTATTAACTAACATTCACTCTTCGTACATTTTTTTGCAAACATTGTGTTGTTATCCTAGTTCTACGACATGCGAATACGAGCATTCAACTACCAACCGAACGTATATTGCACACCGTTACGAAGAAACACAACGCTCGTCGGCCGTAAAGTATACATTCCACCGCTTAATAATGAATAAGCGAATGCGTTAATATGGACGTTCGAAAGCAGTACGCAACGATTCGCAATCGTTTCGTGTATTGAGCAGGAATCTAAAACGGTATGTGCGTAACAGCATAATTTATTACATTATTACAATTCAGCCATTCATCAGTGTAGCCGCAAATACAACAGGATGGATAAATGAGAGCATACTAACCTAATTTCTGCATTAGGAGCGATAATTCCGATGATCGGCTATTACAATCAGAGCCGACTAAGCTAATGTGGAACGTTTCTAATCAATACGATTCTTGTTTGGTAATAGTGTATATTGGTTGAAAAATATTTTTGATTATAAACTGGGATCATTTTATGTTTATTGCACATTATTATTTGTCTTCACTGTTAAACAATTAATTTTCTATAGAAATATTTCAAAATATTTAAGGAGTTATCATACAACTCCTTGTTTGCTAAATATTATATAACCTGTCAGTCTAATATTCTGCAATAGAAATGAATACAACTCTAAACAAATTATATCTGTCTAAATTAGAGATCCCAATGTGGGTTACACCTCACAGGGGAAGGTCCCCCTTGGACATAGAACTTATTACTATTGGCGCGGAGAGAAAAGGGTACCATAAGATTTTTTAATTGCTAAGTCCAGCCAAGTGGCGCAGTGGTATGGTCGATGACCACTGTTCATGAGGTCCCGGGTTCCATTCTCGGTGGGGATGCATATTATAGTGAATTCTCCTTCGTATCAATAGTATTAGCCTCTAATATGACTAACTACATTGAAAGAGAATTGAATAGAGCTAATGACCACAGCAGTCGATGCTCGGTAAAATCAATCAAAAAAAAAATGCTAAGATGGGACATGATACAAAAAAGTTGGGAAGCACTGGTGTAAATTACCAAGTCCAGATTATTAATTATCTGAAGTTATATTAACGTAATTGTCTTTTTCGTGGAATCAGAGTTATATCCATAAATTTAAAATCATCCAAAAACTGACAGAAGGAACTCCTTCAGTCTTTTACTTTTACCAATTCTCCCATCTTTCCCTATTCCATTTATCGCCCGAGTGGTGGGAAAGGGTCTGGAACTTCATAAAATACACTACGCGTAGCAATAGAATAGCATAGAATACCTTTTTAACAACTTGATCATAAAGTCTAAATTTATCAGGTATCAGATTATTACAAGAGTAGCCGGATTGGTCTTGGTGGTTCAAATCAACGTCAGACACTTCCCCGTGGTTTGGCCATTGCGTGCTCACTGCAACGTCGGGCTAACCATCGTAGAGACATTTCATCGTCAGCAGGATAAAACATGAACGGTTGCTCTAAGTATTATAAAATCCAGTATTAATGTTTGTTATATTAGCTATCAGATTCTTTTTAAATTTTCCAAATATTTCATATAGTTTTGGAAATATATGTAATTTTATTTACCATATACATTACATGGAAACTTATATCAAATTTGGTTCGAAGCGAAATTTCAATCAAAAAAAGAACAGCTAATACAATTATCAATGCGCCTGTTTCCTCAGTAGTATGAGAACCCGTACGAGTGAGAAAAGGGCATTCCATGCGAGTTGTACACTACACTTTTTCAGTACGATACTGCAATATGTACATTATACAACGGGAGTAGAAAAAAAACTATTCATTCATTTTTCATAAAGTACATTACATTTCTCAAGAATGTGTGTGGTCCGTACAAATTTTTATTCACCGTACCCAACCGGCTACCTACAACTACCAGATGCAGATGCACCGACTACAACTCAACCCACAACACTCCATCTTCGGTTATGCCATCGCAAATGCAACAACAAAAGCTGATAAAAGCACTTCGCAATCGGAAACCATTTGCAGCGGGTGTTCTAGCATCTCCCATCTACCATTCGCAAACAACAACTAACAAATCGCCATACATCCATAAATCTACCAATTCGATTAGAAAGCCATGCCAGTAGTTACCTCCTAATCGCACTGTCTTTCAAACCATCCACACCCAAAACCCATTGACAGCCATCTAATTTACCACCTTTCAAACACATTGCGTTTATTACCATTTTTCAGATTTTATCCACATGCTAATGTTATTACTAAACCTTATCGCCCATTGTCGCACTCAAATTTGGGCATTAACTCGTTTGTGCGTACGAAACCGATGCAAATATAACAAGTAATAATGCATTCGTTTTTTTTTCTTGATCGATACACGGCGTTGAATTTCTAGGTGGAATAATTTGAATTTGAATTACAAATTACCATATATTAAGGTTGCATATAACAACTACTGATCGAGTCAAACACGGGTGTTGTTTGACTCGATCGCGCGGCGAAAACATATCGGACAACAATCAACAAGCCCCGACACCGACACGTCAGTGGAAAAGCGCACCGTGGAAAAGCTGAGGTATCGCGGCGGTCGCAGAAGAATCGAACATGAAATTTGCATAATTTAATTTCAGTATTCACAAGCGGGAATACGAGCTATTTTATGTAGATTTATCGATTTCAATTGTAAATTGGTAGAAAAAATTCTATTTCATTGAATGTCAGGCGTTTTACTTGTATAACTGGCGTGTTTTTAACCATTTAACGTCATGTTTTCGATAAGCTTAATGCTATTGCAACATATTTTTCTTGGTTTATCACATAATGAGTGAGTAATATGGGATGAACCATGATAAAATAAGTTTATGTATAAAAATATACATAGTTAAACACGCATGATCAGCGGATGCTTCTTTCAAAGCAGTAAGAATCATGTTTATACGTTTAGTATTTGAACAATATAATAAAATAATTTTAAAGTCATCCAATATATACACGTAAACAATATATCCCTCATTCTCCTTGTCTCCCATTCTCCCGTTGTTCGCTATTTCATTCACCGTGATGGGGATGGGTGTAGACCTGCATAAAATCCACTACTTCATCCCGTAGAGAAATTTACATCAAATTGTGTCATACTTGGGTGAAAAACGCACGATTTTGAGATTTTTTTCTCAGGGACTGTAACTCAAAAGCTCTTCGTATTTTGGATGACAATTTAATGTATAAATCATAAACACAGTTCAACTTTTTCGAAGTTAAAAATCGATCTTTAAGTTAAATAAAATATAAACAATTCACGTCATTTTCTAGTGAATATAATTATTCACAAAATTAGTCGCCAATCCATCACATCGGTTTAGTGGAATTGTCTTCTATCGAATAACGTGTATTTGTATTTAAGCTTATTTTAACTAAGCCATCTATTAGAACAAGAAGCATGTTTTAACAAGAACAATTGCATATTTTTTATGCGTTCATATTCTAACGACAAACAAAAATTGTATAGCGTTTAACGCGTTTAGCTTTCCCCCCGCTCGATCAGGGTCACGCTGTACGTGAGATAGCATATGAGGTTCTTTTACGGGAATGAGTTGCAGGCCCATTGCCCAACCCTCCTCCTTATTCAGGACTTGGGAAAGTGAGGAGTGTGAGATATTAATTATATAGCGACAAATAACAAACAATAACGATTCGTCTTTTAACGACCAGAAAATGAAGCAGTAAAATGTAATGGCACGGATATTTCTAATAATAATAAGACAAACAAAGAGGAAATAATTATCTCCTCAATCTTAAAGTTAAAAAAAGTAACGAGAATAATGAGTTCATTTTAGAAATAAATTTGCAATCAGCTGATTATGTCTCTTATATATAGTTTGCGCCATCTGTTAGTAAAGAAAAAAATATACATTTCTTTTTTATACTTGGTTTTCCGATTTTTTTACGTATCGAAAATACCAAACATATTCGTGATATAACGACTGGAAAATGAAGTAGTAACATGTCATCGCACCGAGCATTCGTGCGTTTAATTGAGCGTAATGCACACGTTTATTGGCCTGTCTGATTGTCAGCGCAGCAATCGTAAATTACGAGCGCAAACGTGGACTGTGATACCGGATAAATTGTCCTCTTGTTTGTCCATCAATTACAATGCCAATAACATTCTATAACAGTGGTCGGCAAACATATTTTTCACCATTTTACAATACTTATTGTTTTATACTAGTTTTATTAAATCAACTTATAAACTTCGTCAGTGTCATTTTTGTCGATAACTTCATAAAAAATACTGTTTATTTGCTTAAAATAGTTTTAATTCTGTTTTGTCGATCACTGCTAGTTATAGCAGCAAAAGACGACTCTATAAACGTGTACCAAGTGGTTGTCAAATTTCTAACCCAAATAATTTCATAAAACAAATCGTTAAAACTTACATGCTCTCCTTTGACGAAACGTTACACTTTTACCACAAACACCAAGAGTTCAACATCATTACAGAACGTTTCTAAAAGTTAACATAAATAAGAGAAAAACACTTGTTAGTTGCAATCAGTCGATTAACAGCTGAGTGCGTGTTACGCTAAATCGCGTCGCGTGATGAACAGACGAGTATCTCCTCGCAACAATCAACAACAGCAGGAGCAGCAGACAAATTCTGATCGTCTTCGCGCTGCAACGTTCGTCGAACGACTGACGAGTGTACGAGTCGCAACAACGCGCGTTGAGAAGTCCGGCCCGAAATGCAACTCCTGCCGGCGCGCCACACGATGGACCACGTTTTCCAACTTTCAGGCCCACTTCTCTGTCTCTCTCTCTCTCACACGACAACCACCACATGCAGGACAGGATAGACAGAAGGCAGCAGGCGTGCGCTTTGCTGCGCGATTGCGCATGTGGGCCGGGATAGATATCAGCCGGTTACCGTTTTCGCACGCGAACGAGTTCATTCCGAAACCCCCGAAACGTAATATTGCCACGAACTGCGCGAATGATTGATGTCGCGCTCAATCGCTACACAAATACCCATCATCTGACGCTTATTAACCGTGATAAATGTCTCGCCAAATCATTCTTATGGTGAATATCTTTATTTAATAAATGTAACACGTAAATATAGCATATTTAAAGAATTTGTTTTAATTATTCTATAATTCATAACGAAAATCGATGAATTCCACAGAGTATTGTATCAAGATACTCCAGCCTTGTCTCATCGAGGCACGATCTTTTTTGGAATATAATATTCAAGAAAAATGGACCTCAATGCGTCAATTCCAAAGAGTATGTAATATATTTGATATCAACTAACTCCTGAGAACATCCTCCTTCCGCTGATATCATTTTAGCACTGCCTCATCGGTGCACAATAACTTTTATTACAATATATTATTGAATTTTAAAGGCCAATTCCAGAGTATATGTAATACATTTGGTATAAATCCATTCTCGTTTCTTAAATTATAATAGGCTTCCTTTATTTACAAAGAATAATTTAAGATTTTAAAATTTCGAATTCAATATAGCACCACAATAACAATTGGTTACTAACCTAGTCATAAATTAACCTCTAAAGTTATCTCTACTTTCTTACTTAAATTTGGGAGACTATTCATATTTGTTTATTGCCATCACTTATAATTATAATAAATTAATGTAGTTTTAGATTGGGCTTTAATATTTATGGTTACCAACTAACTTCCTCTCAAATAAATTATCTAATTTTTATTTAAATGTTATAAAGCCATTTTCATAAACCAAAGTTTGCAACAACAAAAATGCAAATATATAATAAAACATTTCTTAAAGTATTCTAAATGATTTTAGAGTAGTCCAAAACTTGTTAGTACAGTAATGTAACGTATGGTAACCCTAAAAACAGAAAACATTCTAAAAACTGTAGGACGTCTTGTCACAGCCGCTGTGGAAGCAATCGTTAATCGTTCATAATGATTACAAAAGATAAACCTCTTCCTAACCAACAAACGAAAAAACGAAATTTTTTCCATGGACACGCGCTGAAATCGCCATAAATAAAATGTAGATCCAAATTCGTATAGGCGACACCATTGAATTGATAACGAATATAACCACTACATGTGGCTAAAGTCGAAACCGTTGAACATCGTTTACAGCCACGTGTTATTTATCCAACTTCATATTAGGCAAACACCCGGCATTTTCGATGCGTTTTTAATGCGACGCATTACTCAGCTAATGATAATAAATTCGTTTTATTGATCATCGTCCTCTTAGGCTAAAGCTCGCGTGCGCAAGCCTCTATAATCAGCGGAAAATATTTATACCTTTGGTTGGAATGGATGACGCTATTATGTTACAAAATTGTTGTTTATGGATGACGCTAAGGGAAATTGCTGTGGCCAATGTATGGAAGTCATCGCCACAGAGTCATCTCTACTCTCGCCACAGTGCATAGTACACCGGAGAAAGATTTACACTACAAAGCTTTGTGAAGAGATTGTCGGACGATAGGATTAAACTGGGCAATGTTATGTTAATTTGTCAATACGCTAGCTCACAGTAGTTAACAACTCATGCTTATGCCATCGAGTAAATAAATATATAAATATGAATAGATGGAGGGAGGAGTTGAAAAATTGTAAATCGAAGAAATGACAAAACTTTGCCCACCTGGGCAGTCTAGTGGTAGCATCTCCGCTTACCACGTAGGAGTACGGGGTTCGATTCCCCGAGGTGGGCAATCTACCGGGTGAATATTATTCACCCACAACTTACCACAAACACTTACAACATTAAAACTTTCAACATCCAACATTCTACCCTCAACATTCAACACTCAACACACAACTACTACACAACAAAAACAACACAAAATTGTAAACATACAAATATATATGTACAAACATGGCGGAAAAACCTTAGGGTTGATAGCCATTAAAATATATACATTAATGTTTTTGACAAAACTTTGATTTTTTACAAACGGCCCAAAAAGGCCAAAAATCCATTTAACAGAAATTATATCAATATATGTATTACACGAACAAAAAGTTTCATCAAATTCTGAGACTGACAATAGAGATACTCCCTTTGCTACAATATATTTTAAACTGCACCACAATGAATTAAAAAAAAAAACAACAAAACAGTATGATCACGACGGAGGTTTGAACCGCCTTACACTGTATGTGTAAGGCGAGCGTAATCAGAGTCAATACGTTCGGAACAGTGTCAAATGGCTCTCCAATACAAATGTTTAACAATCATTTGCTAGGAAACTATCCGGTATTGAGTCCTAGGATTTTCATTTTTTTTTTCAAAAACCCAATACACGACTATATTTTGTTTTGAAAAATTCATCTGAGAAGGCGTGGACTCTCCTTGTAAGCTTTTACAATTAAATTTTGACAGTGCAGAAACCCTTAATAAGTAAATCAACGTAAATAAACAGGTTTAACTAAAATTCTCCTACACTATTCCCCAAGCTACCGTTTTTTCACAAAAACATTAAACGCACACTCGCAACGAAAGAAGACGTGTAATGCACGATGTCTGTTTAAGCTACAGCCATATGGCAAACAACAGGCAGTTAATTTTCGGGAAAAACCCAAATGGCAATACAGTTTCATGTTTTTCCAGCCAGTCTGGCTGGCGAGTCTTGCCGCTCGGTGCAACACAGGCGGCCTATCTTTTTCCAGCCTTTCAGCGGCTTGTCGTCTCGCAGCCGGTACGGTTTGGTTTGCAATCTCGGTAATTTATGGCGCATGTAACGCATGTTATATAGCCGGGTGTTTGAGCGACGGGGCGATGGCGGCGGTTTCGGCGGCGGCGTATAAGGAAATTGTGTGTACAGGCGCAAGTTACAGAATAACGAGAATCGGCTTGGATGCAGCAGTGCAGTGCAGGGCCTGCATACAAGCAGCAGACGCATAGTCGTGTGGTGAGAAAAACGCGCATAAAATGCCGCCTAAGCTGTAGTATAATATGGAATTCGGAATTTATAGATAGATAATGGCGGAATCTTGTACGCGATGCATAATTACGCGCACTAAAGCGTAATTAATACGCGTTATATTGCCCTTCCTCACCGAAATACCAGCCATGTGAAAACGCGGAATTGTCGGAAAGGCAGCACAGTGAATCATTTTCTTTCGTTGCCTGTTTCTAGATTTTAATTTCCTTAAATGCTATAATACCGTGTAAAATAACTGTGAAATAAGAATGTAAAAAAGAGGGATAAGCAAGCAAAAATCTCTTTGGATGTATTTTCTGTTAACAATTTGGTATACCATGCTTTTTTAACGAAAATTAAGACATGTTGAGTCGAAATATGCAATCCGTTTGTCTCTATCACCCACCGCTCCGTTTTGGAAATATCTGGCAATAACAATTTATATATGTATAACGTTATATCAAAGGAAATAACTCAATTTCACTTTCGTTCTGGTACTAACAATCCCACCACAGATTTAATTACTTTTACAGACTGAGAGAAAAAAACGTCCACCCTCAATTGATCATTACAAGCGACCAGTCAGTTTCTAATATTACAAAATCTATAACATATTTGCACTAAAATCTATAACATATTAGCAGCTCAAGTATCAAATGTAATATTTTTAGGGGTTATTTTAAAGGGGGAAATTTTCGTTTGCTGCTGGAAGGCTCGTTGCTAATTTCATATCGGCCGCTTTCAGTTAATTTCTGATATCAATCGTCAAAAAATGGAAGTTTAGCAGTTTTTATCAGAAATTAAGAAAGATGATACAGTAGTGTGATTTTTATCCCAATTGTTCCTCATAGTGCGGTAATTTTAGTAGTCAAATTTGAAGTTATCACTTCTGTCATTCTGTCAGGCCTTCCGAGACGCACACTTTTTAATTACCAAAAAAAAAAACCTGAGATAGAGTTTGATGCAGTATTTTTGTGATTAAAAACTTTAGGAATCAATATTAGCCAGTACTAAGGAGGACAATTTTATGCTCACTTCATACTGGTTCTAAATCTCACCTTTAGCAAGTAGCTGCAAAGCAAAGCTTACAAAACCATAAAAACTTCATTCATGTGTGAAGACTTCTTTCTGTAACTCGATACATCATATCTCTTATTCCTCTCTTCTCACCAAGAACTATCTTTTTTTGTAACCGCTTTTAATTACATTCTAACAAATCACGTCCGCCCAACGAAGACATTAACATTTAAGCGGCATACCCTTTACTCAGTTCCCCTACAATCAGTTACGCTTCTTTTCATGTTCTTATCGTCCTATCATTCCTACTATCAGCAACGATAGTCACCATCGTCATTTCGGCAGTCACAAAATGAAAAGAAAACCTCCAGCTCTCCACCCAGCTTAGTAGCACAAACCCAAGATTAAAAAAAAAACAACTAAACATCTTCGTATCCCAATAAAAACTGCGATAAAATACTTACAACTTTAAATTTAATGCCTTTTTCCTTGAAACTCAGCCCGCCTTCTTATCAAGCGATATATTTTTAATTCACTGCTTTCTGATTCGTTTATCAAACATATGCTTATCGAAGTGATAATTTTATTTATCCCGAGATGGCGATGCATTGAAGCTCGCTAGCGAAAGACATAAACTTGACAACTTGATTTAGTTATTAATGGATTTATCTAATCTATTCTCATTCGGAATGTGTGTGAGATGTGTGTCTTCGTCCACTCTCAAGTGGGAAAAATGTGTATGAAATATCAAAACATTTCAATTTGAATTTAAAATGTTTAAAGAATTTGTTGCAATAATGTTGCAACGTCAGTGGCGAGCTGATTAATGACTCACTGCTGAGAGTGACAAATAAGCCCAAGAGGATTAGTCAGTTTGTAAGAACGTAACAGCGTTTTGGTATGAAATCATTGGCCACAAAGGTAGCTGAGGATGGGCCCCACATAACCAGAGAAGGTAAAACCACTTTGCGATGGCTGATATTGCATCTTGCTAATAACAATACGCGAGGGAGTGTGGCATTTGCATTTTTCCACGCGGTGCGTTAAGCTTTCCAACTTTCCAAAGATTGCCTAAGACATTTTTGCATAAACCAACAGATGGTGTTGCCTGATTGATAACTTCTGCCCTCTAGTGGTTATTAGCTATGACCTTACTTATTACATGCCATTTTAAGGGAGTACACTTTCAATCATTGTTATTTAATGTCATAAAGACGAATATGTATTTTTTTGAGGATTACTGAAGATAAAATACGTGCACGCTGTTCAGGTTGCATAACTATCATCATAAAAAAGGAGTTGTAAAAAACTGATAGGCCTAAATTAAAACGAACAAAAATAGTCTATCTCTCAAGTTGAAATAATTCACACATTATAAAAAAAGCAAAGTTAAAATCCGATCGTTAATTTCCGAAATATGCGTCGCCCAATTGTTACGCACCCACTCGCATTCATCAGTTTAACCCCAAGCAAAGAGCTTGTAGAGGCGTAACTTCAAAAAGCTTATAAAACCAACAGAATTAGATTAATTTCGTCCTTCCAACTCTATCATTAACTCTAATAATCTAGAATTAAACAAACTAAAGTCGTGCTTACGTCGAGCATCTTCCTCGCTCACGTTTCCCATGTTTCAATTAATAACATTGCGCGGTTTTAGCAAGTAAATTTGCATGCAAAGCATATCAATAATTAATAGCAGAAACGCAGGAATGCAGCACAGCGCAAAACGTTGAAAGAAAGCCAGTCTTGTAA
This sequence comes from Mimaenictus wilsoni, assembly GCA_027575185.1. Lineage (NCBI taxonomy): Eukaryota > Metazoa > Arthropoda > Insecta > Coleoptera > Staphylinidae > Mimaenictus > Mimaenictus wilsoni. The sequence goes on along the minus strand of JAODAC010018081.1, from coordinate 6,847 downwards.
TGACAGCGTCCACCGCCAACATTAATTCATGTCCTTCATGTTGTGCTTGCTTTTTTCAGTTCTTTTTTACCAACCAACTGCCCGGCAAAATCGAACGAATTCAGATCGTACAAACCGGCATTATTATTCCGTTGCATTTACATATTGTTTTCCTGCCGTGCACCGTCTTGAGCGCGCTCATAAAGCATTCGTTTACCGCGAATGTGTTTCAGGAAGCCACGACGCGACGGACGTCGTTCGCGCATTGTCCGCACAGCCCAAAAAGTCACATTTCGCCCGCAAGTTGTACCATACTCATGCGAAAACGTCAAGAACTTGTAGCGTTCACATGCAGTCGGAGGCTTGCGTATGTTATAAGATTTTCTTTTGGATCTAAGACCTCCTTTAGACATACCGTGAAGCAATCTTATGTGAAAATCGTTTTGCGATTTTCATTACAATTTAATGCATAATTGAATACATTAATTTTGTATATTCCTCCGAATGTTATACGAAAACTGAAGGCCTCTCTAGAGAAAACTGGAGAGTGGTGACATAAAATAAAAAAATAGAATAACGCAATGGAAGAAGAGCAACTGCGCGAGGGCGCTGCAATTATTTGAGCGATATATATATCCTAACCAATTTGTGTCCAAACTTTGATTTTCGGGTCAAATGGGTCAATAGGTCGAAAAAACCCATTAATACAAATTATTTCAGTATACAAGTACACCCATTTTCATACAAATTCATTGCGGACAATTCGTGCACGTCCCTTGTTAGTTCTGAATGTCTTTAAATTTAATACTTTTGATATTTAAAAAGAGATCCAGAAGTGTATTACGGCTAGCGCCATTTGTTTAGAATGTTACCAATATTACCTCAACAAAACTTACATCTGCATTTAATTCCAACTCCCTCCCATTCCGATTAGCATCGCGATATATATGAAAATAGCCTAACATATCGCATACAAGTAGGTATAAATTGTAGCTTTTACGATCTGTGAAACGGTGGCCTGAGCCTGAGCAATACACGAAATCGCTGGAAAATTATTGCATTCGCGTATTTCTTATTGTCGCCCCCGCGGCCGGAATATTTATACGCGAGAGGCGTATGTGTGTGGATGGCGCGCCACAATCCGACATGATTATTATCTCCGTGGAAGGTGTGAAAAGAAAGGAGATGCTGCGGTGGACTTAAGTGCGCAAAAATGCGCACGCGCTCGTGCAATCGTTCGCCTCCTGGTTTGCTCGCGCTGTGAAGCAGGCAGCTCTCTGCGGTCGTTTATCGTACGACACTCGTACGTTTTCCGAGTAACATATTATTGTTAATGCTACTTCTACAACACGGGCCCCCGTATGCAAATGCGAGCCCACAACGCATAAAAGGCGCCAAAATGGCACAAAAAAGCGCACAATTTCAAAGATTCGCTCGCGCTCGCCTATGTTGCCGAGCATCATGCACATCGGAATGCCCTCTATTCGATGCAATGTTGGCGAATGCATTCGTTTCTTGCCATTCGCCAATGTGCAAGGTGCACCCGTGGAATGTTCAATTCTTCGAATGTAATAACTCATTCGATATCATTTTGGATCTACTTGTTCACACAAAGTTCATATGTTTTCGTTTTGATTAGTAGAAAACTTTCGATAGTCGTACGAAAAGCATACGAATTCACAAATCTGAGCTGTGTTTGTATCGAGTCTTTGAAAATTTCGGTTTTTCTCTTGACATCTGGCTATGTCAATTCTAATTCAACACTATGTTACGGTGTATTGAAGATTCAAATATGCGATAATTTATATTTAAGAGATAGGCAACCCAAAATACAGATAATCCAAATAAGTTCTATCTTTAGGGGTTTTTATTTGATTTGTCGAACATCGACTACTATAGTCATTGGCTCTACATCTTTGTCAATATAATTAATCATATTAGAGGCTAACACTATCGATAAGAAGAAGAATTCACTTTACTATGCATCCCCACCAAGAATAGAACTCGGGACCTTGTGGGTTAAGTTACAACATTTTGATAAAATGGCACAAATACTTCAGAATCTCTGCAATAATGTGTAATAAATGCGTTCCAAGATTTAAGCAACTGAAAATAGTTCAGTTTCATGATTCTCCTAAAGAAATCGCACTCATGTTAAAGAGAGAAGAAAGATTTTTAAAACCATATACCAAAATTAAAATACATAAAAATATTAGAAACACATTTTCCAAAGCACACAAACGTTCCCAAAGGGAAAAACACTCAGTCTAGTCCTGTGATTTTATAGCTGCAGAAACGCCCGCAGCAAAACAGGCGCATTCACCATTATTTGCGATAGTAAAACACGGACGCGCGTTGTGCACATATAAATCGACGCAAAATACGACTTTAATTACATAAGTGTCCATCCTAAGCACTCAATTACGGACGGCGTACACACACAATGCGCAAGCGGTGGTGCGCGTTAGTTATGATCCTAAGCAATTTCCTCCTTCGGCCAAAACTATAAATATGCGCTCCCTACCGCCCCGCACTCCCTTTGCCCCCCCCCCTCCCACAAAAAACCGAGCCCAACAAAACACAAAACCAACGGCAACCAACAAGTGAGTAACGAACGTCGTGACCATAATAAAATAGGCAATCGACAACGGGCTGGCACAAGCGGGTATAAACAAATATTTATTTCGGACCTCTTTCGGCGCATAATGAAAGTTATTATTTTAATTAGACGCGGCATGACCGCGAACATTGTCTACCTTTGCTTGGCACAGCAACAAGACGTCGAAGAGCGGCTGCTCGCAAAAAAAAACGAAACAAGAGCTGGCGTGCGCAAACTCAAACGCTTTGCCAAATTGGCAAAGTGCGCTGCGAAAACGAGGCAGAAAGTCGCCGAACGACGCGTCTTAAATTTGAGTCGTGATTTTCCCGCCATTGGCAAATTAGTGGTTTTCGGGCGGCCTGCCTGGCGAGTTGTTCACGCGCGAAAGAAAAACTTCGCAAAACGGCGCATAAACTTCGCGCGGCGCGCCAGCAATTTCCCCAGCAACTAGATTTACAGTTCGAAATTAATTATATTGAGCGCGAGACGTATAGATTAACGATGCCATGATACCATAGGAGGTAGTTTGCTGAATATTTTCTGCTTGAAATTCCTGGAAAGAAAAAAAAAACTAAATTCTGCAATAAACTGCAATTACTGAAATATTTAAAATAATTGACTAATTCATTTTCTTCATCAGCATGTTTCTCTCGGAGTATGAAATATTTTTATGTAGGAATATCTTGAATATCTATTCTAATTTCGGAGAAAATGGAGTGTGTATGTCTTCTTATGCAATGACGCAATGAAAATTTCCAACTTTAGTCATTTTAGGACACTTGCACCGAGTCCATAAATAGATGCTCGCAATTTTTTTAAAATGTGGGTCATTTTGGGTCTGTTTGTAATTTGGAATAGATCAGACCGAAGACGACACATACACTCTATTGTTTCTGAAACGTGCTACTTCTGAAGCATGTCTTGTCCATCCTGTCTGCTCCGACAGATAGTATTGTTTTCAAGACCCTTTATTCACAGAAATTGCACACACTTTCTTTATTTAGTACAACGATGTTATTTGTTTTTGTTTAATTAGCCATCTATTTTAGTATTATCTAATTATAGGCAACCAAAATAGCAGAATTTCTCATCTCCATCTTAAACGAATAAAAGGTAATTTAAAATTGCCTGTAATGAACCGTTTGAATCGCTATTTTTGCAGATGTCTAATTTAAAAACTGATTATTTCCTATTCCGCAATCGATGCGATTGCGGGAGAGCGCGAGCGCACCAACCGCGAACAAATAACGAATGACATACGCGCACAAGATTTATGATGTGTCGTCGGCGTTTTACTAACAAATAAATTCGTTCCTTCGGCCAGCTTATAAGTTATACACTCTTCCATATCCATATATCACAAATATGGGAATGAATACATAAATACGTAAGCAGTCATCTCGCCATCCAGCCAGCCCATGGTCCCCATAGAGCGGCGCTGAAATAAATAGCGAAACCCTCGACCGTACGTATGTGACGCGAAATTGATACAGAAAAGAACTATTTGATTTAATGCCAAATGGGCACAACTGTTTTTAGCTGTTCACTATGGTTTTTATGATGAAATTCCACATAGGACGAGATTCGACCTGCACTGCGTATAAAAAGGCGCTTAGATTTGTCTACTTCTATTGGAAAGAATGTAATTCAAATTCGATAATCATTCGCGCGAATCCAGTGTGTCCCACGAAAGTTTCGGCAAAATATGGCCTGATAAAAGATGAATTGGCTACTTCCCCTTATTGATAATTAGGTCGTTTCTACTCATGGGGGACGACAAAGAGTGTAACTTTATGATAAGAAAAGGAACGAAACAAAAATGTTGAACCATTCACAAGTTACATCAAGGCAAAATTGCCCGAATTTTGTAATTTGTACAATCGAATCGCCGCGCGTCTGATGCGCTAAGGGGCCGTCACACTGCCGCCTTCGGCGTCGTACTTCTATGCTTATCATTTTCTGACGAATATACTTAAAAGGAGATGAAGCAACTCGTAGAAACAATCTATCTCCATTTAATACATGAATCCAACAAAGGAAACCATGAAGCGAAGCGACTCGACGCCGGCTGTCTGACGGACGCCTTAGATGTGCCGATCTACATTCAACTTCTTGTATTACAAAGTTGACACGCGCGCCAACTCAAGCAACTCAATGTGACAGTATTATTTATCATTTAGTACAATCGTACTTCGTTTTCTAAAACGACTTTTCACCAACAATAAAATCGAAAAAAACACCGTAGATAATTTACCACAATGTCACCAACTTAATCAATGGCATTTTTATAGGACTGTCAACATATTTATACGTATGTGTTTAAGTATTACCAACAACAGATATATTTCCCCGAAATACCACAAAAACGTAGTATCACATGTAAGTTGATTGCCATCTTACAAGCGTTGAAAGCGCAGCGAAACGGAAACCCACCGGTTGCATTTTCGAATCCTGCCACACATCCTGCATCATTCCTTGCGTGTATAGGGCTAACACATACACAACGCTCAGCAAACTTTTCCGCTTATATAAATTCGTTACAAAATCAACGAAAACGGCCACACCATGGCGTTATCTGTGCGCGCGCACAGCTCAGATTTATTACGGGACTCGAAATTACTGATTGTGATTTATTCCAGCATCGAAGCGCACAGTTCTTTATAATTTTTTTTCCTCTCTTCCTTTCTTACCGGCACTTTCAACATTTCCGCATGGCGCATGCACACGAGGATTCAATTCTCACATCATATATTCGCTATCAGCGCGAATGATGGCGCGGTGCGCTCGTTGCTCTTGTGGCCAAACAACAATATGAAATATTAATGTCTTGATCGTGCTCATCCAATTGGCAAAGCTATGCATGCCTTCTTGGCAAATCGAAATTGTGCTCGGTGGTTTTACGGCATATCTTCTTCGTTGTTGTTGTTCTTATGCTATTTTTCGTTTCAGTTGTATAGTTGAGGATATTCACACCTTTTTAAGCTTGTTAGGCATAGTAAAAATCGCGTGTTACAGCTTTTGAATGTGTTTAGAAAATGCTATTTATACTTACTGAAAAATTAGGAGATATGCTACGTTGGTTGCCTATAAGTCGTTTGAAATGTTGACTCGAGGAGGCGCCAAAAGTCATTAATAATTCTATACAGTGTCAATTTACGGCAACTGTGAGAGAAGATCAAAATTTACTACAAAATTTTAGAAATATTCCCAGGTAGCTATTTAAAATATGAGAAATCAAAGAATCTCCCAGTAATCCCACTGAATAACTTCCACATTAATATTTTTTTCGTTTATAATCTTGTGGTTAAGCAAATTCACACCTCTTAAACCTTGTTAGCCACACGGGTACACATAACATGTTTTTGTTTGCACCTCTCTCACTGCGCCAACGTGTAATCGGCTGCGGTTAACCAGCACGATGCGATTCGCAAATACCACAATAACCGCACGTAGTTTTCGATAGTTGCAGTGAGCATAACTAGGGCCTGCGAGCCGTGATTTATTGCTTATTGCATTCGAAAACGCTTCGATTTGTTCGCACCCTGCAAGTCGCTAGCGATGAGCAATGAAGCGTCCAAAGTACACAACACCTATCGATTACAGTTCGAACGCCGCACCGGCCAGCGGTTTGTTCGCTGGCTGCTTTTTCAAGACATCCGGCGTACGGATGCGCGGTTGGTGATTTAGTGGTTTTAGTGAATTATCACAATCGCACGTGGCGACAAACAAAACGGCCGATAGCTAGAGCGATCCCGTTGTCTTTGTGGTGGAGGTGGAGGCAGCACATTTCCATTTTCGTATGTTTTATGTTTCGACATTTTGATATTACTGATAATACATTGCATTCGCCGAAAGTATATTGAAGTAGTATATAGTTTATTGCTTTGGAAAAAAGAACCAACATTGCCAAAATTTGTTTTATTTGTGTGGAAAGAAAAATCGGTAATGCTAAGACACCAAACACTTTTACTTTAAGCACGACTTTTGCTTATGTTTCTTTGACGCTAGACGGCGACACTGAATGTATGTTCGTATTAAAGAGTTATTGATAATTTAAGTGGTTTCTTTGCTGTAAACATAAAAACATAAATATAAAATATGAACATAAAAGAACAATGTCAGTTCCCAGCGCACCTTAGTCATTTTTTCAATACTAGATGGTGCTTCATAATGCAAGTACCTCTTAAGACAAATTAAGGCGCATGCAGTTATGATATTTGTGCATATTTGGTTGTCTAGGTTAAATTTCATTTTATATAGAATTTCTTA
>JAODAC010018070.1:0-20562 GCA_027575185.1 Mimaenictus wilsoni | reverse complement strand
GCAATAAAAAGAGGTAGAGAAGTAGAGAAAAGGTTCCTAGAAGAGATACAATACTAAAGGAAAAGAAAGTTGAAAATCTGTTTGCTCGCCGGTTGAAATATTTGAAATGTACACTAAAGTAACATTTACGCATTTACAAGGATGCTATATATATAACAATATAAGAATATATATTAAACATAATTTTATCAGTTTTATGATTTGAATTTATCAATTCTGATCGTCCATTCAAGAATTTATATATCTAAAATTATTCGATATTTCATGCCTGGGATTTACGAGTATAAAGCGAATATAAGCGAATGTACAAGCACAACAGGTATGAAATGGAAGGGACAAGAACTGGAGAAAGTCTAGGTATTTAAATACCCGGGCTTCTAGTTCAAGTCGTCGGGTGTATGGAAAGACAACGTAAAATGGATGCAAGGGAAAGCAAGGTGTGCATGGGAAAGTATAAAGGGTAAATGAGGGAGTATGTGGGGAGGAAATTGGGATATAGGAATGAAAATGTGGGATGCGTGTGTGAAGCCGATCATACTGTATGGAGTGGAAGTTGGGGATTGGATAAATGGGAGGTATTGGAACGGGAGCAGACCTGGTTCCTGAAGAACATGATGGGATTGAAGAGATCTACTCCGGACTATATAGTGCTTCAAGAGGCAGGAAGGCTTAGTATGAAAGTGGAAATGACTGCAAGAGTGACAAGATATGAGGAAGGGTTGGAGGGAATGGGAAGTGAGAGACTGGTGAAGAATGTGTGAATGTTCTGTGCTAGCAGGGGGTGCTAGCATGGATGGACAGTGAGGTGGGCGTACGAATCGGTGGGCCTCTCCGAATTGGCGGTCAGGCGACTGTGGTAGGAACGTGGAGCATTGGAGGGCGTAGTAAGAGAGAGAGAGAATCCCGGATAGAAGAACAAATAAGGCAAAACCAGATCGTTCTCAGCTCCTACAATCCATCATACCAGACCTTAGTGCAAGTGAGAAAGTACTCCTGGCGAGAGCACGTTGTGGATCAGAGGAGAGAGGACGAAAGGTATGGCTGGGGTAGACTAAACCCGATGTATATTATACAGGATAGGAATTGACACGTGGGAACACCTGGCGTGGGAATGTGAGGGCATAGGAAAAGAAAGGCACTGGGCGGGAGGAAGAGAGAGTAATCGAGTAAAAGGATGGGTAGATGAGAAGGGAGGAGGGGTGACTTACGCAATGATGGTAGCGGTGAAGAAGCGTTAAAGTGGAGGAAGATAGAGTTGCTTATTGTATATTTTGAGTTTTTTAAATTGTATATTTTATGTTTAATTTGAATTTTACTGGCTTGTGGCTGTGTGAAATCTATATTGTGTGTAAGAGAATGCCAATACAGGTTGCATGCATAAGCACAACAAACTCTTGAGGCTTCCTAGATATTTTATTGCCTTTTTCAAAGAAGGAGGTACATGATTAGAATTTGAGAAGCCGCACCCACACTACAATCTTCTACGCAATTATTTCCATACAATTATTACCTTTTAGAATTTTTTTACCAACTCTAACAGCTTTTTTTGTTCGATTTTCCCAGAAGGTGTTCTAGGCATTTCTCCGAGAATATAAACACCTCCTCGTAGTCGGTTTGCATCCGAAACCTTTTCTTCTACAAATTTTACAATTTCCTCAGATGTTACATTGGCGTAACCCTTTTTCAAAGTAACAACCGCAGTTGGTAGATATCCAGCACCTTCATCTGGTACACCAAAAACAATAGATTCCTCGATATGCGAATGTTGATTGATAACATCCTGTATGTACATGGGGACAATTTGCCAACCTAGATATTTGAAAATATCCTTGCAGCGCCCCGTAACGTATATAAACATATTCTCATCATAATGTCCCAAGTCTCCAGTCCTGACGAAACCGTCTTCAGATGTAAGCGAACTGGTATTTTTGTAATATTCCAATGCGATGTACCTTGACTTTATACAGATTTCACCTCTTTCGTTTGGACCTAGTGGTTTACCAGTATCCCTATCGATGATCTGTAATTGATTTTAATATGTATTATTACGTTATACTAACTTAACGGGGAAAGTTTGGAGGGAGTAAGCAAGTTTACTTTGATTTCCACCCCAGCGACAGGTGCACCACAACTTTCAGGGAATTTTTTACTGTATTTCATACGGTTTCCCACAAATCCTGAACATGGGCCAGTTTCCGTGAGTCCATAACTCTGACTAATACGAATATGGGGGAATGAATCTCGTATTTCCTTCAGGAGACCTTTCCAAATAAACATGCCATCAATTCCGATAGTTTTTAATGATGTAACTGAATTTATTGTTTCTCTCCAATAACCTGGGGAGCAGTGATGATGCAATAAAAGTTCCCTCAACCTATAAAATATATTAGTATTATGTTTAGTGGCACCAGCTAGCGACGAAGCTACAAAGTTCATTCAAGGAGAGGTTCTCCAACCGGCGAATGTACACTACTAATTATGTTCATGATAACTTACATTGTATTCTTTAGATATCTGACAAAATAAATCGATGTCAAATTTAAGAAAAGGTATCTTCAGACTCCCATTGATAAACTGCGAGATCAAGATACCAACAGCCGAGATCCAGTAATATGATCCTGTGTAAATCTGAACTTTGAGTCCACCCAATACATTACTAAAACCAACACGTTTATGCCTGATACAAAGTCTGAGTCAATGGATCCTTACAACATGTTATAACCCAAAGAGATCAAACCATTCTGAGACAAGCAGACTCCTTTCGGCAACCCTGTAGTCCCACTGCTAAAGAGGATAGCTGAACGGGTATCACCATTTTCCACCATAACCGGTCGAAAATCCGCTGTTATATCACAAGACTGCATTAACTTTTGAAGCGAAAGATAATTGTGTTTAACTGATATATCCCCATTTACGATTAAAATCGCATTATTGCCAATAACATCTTGAGTTTCTATAATCATAGGTACAACTTCCTCGTCCACAATAATCACCTTGGGATCAACAAGACCAATCAAATGCTTACACTCCTTCACAGTAAAGGATACATCCATAGAGCATGTTACTGCATTCAAATAAAGTGTTGCAACCAAAGGAATTGCATTCTCTGGAGTTCCTTTCATGCATATCATAATGATATCACTTTCTTGAATGGAACATTTATGGCGCAGTTGAGCAGCTAAATTTGCAGATACAACTTTAAAGTCGCCATAAGTCATTGATCTTTTTGTATAGGGACATACCTGTACGAAATAATTTCAAGATTCCTAAAAGCATATTCCAAATACGACCGACTTACCTGAAACAATTCATTTCCATAGGTATTACATGCTTCAAATATGAAGTTCCCTAATCCATACGGCAAGTTGTAATTTGGGTCGGGAAGAGCACGAAGGACGCCATTTTCGAGAATGACTTCATATTCTAAATGCGCATAATTTTAATTTTGGTTAATTTAATTTGGATTATTTTTACCTGTGGAATTCATTATTTAGGTGTATAGATATATAGCTGTGTCTAGAATGGAAGATGTAGACTCCGGGAATGGCATTCGTATCAAAGAGTAAGTGATAAATATGCATATTATGTAAGTCTAGAGATATGACAGTATTATGACATGTTGTAAACAACTTCGATAATTCTAAATATCTTTAGGAATAGAAATGTATTTCTTCTAGGCCTCTTATTTTCACACTTTCCATACTTTTCTTTTTCTTGTTTCTACCTGCGTAGCCTTCGTAGAAAATCCAAAACTTTGTCACAGCTTTCGCTTTCATTCCTATTCACTCACTCTTACCTACCCTCTCTCTCTCTCTCTCTTACCTAACGCAATCGGAGGGAACTTACTCAGCTATTTCACCACCACCCTTATGCAACCTTACCTTTCTGTATTTCACACAGCATTCGATCTCCAGCTCTGAGTAAGTTCACATCCATTTTTCCCTACCATTTTTCTATTTAATCGTGACTGAACTTGTGTAACGTGTATTGTGACTCCATTCTGAGCTTCATAACTCTCGTGTGTGAATAAAGAACTTTGTAATTTCGAATAAGTGTTAATTTGTGAACATCATCGAACCCGCGTACTACACCCCCACAATTGTATAGACGAATATAATCTTTGAGCTACTAGACTTTATGATTATGATCAGGGTCGTTAATAGTAAATTTTAAAGATGTTTATAGTTTAAAGGTAGAATGATGTCAAGTGTGAAATAACTGTTAACAATTCAAATAATTTTTATGCGCAAGTACTTTTAATTATACATTTATTTACAGGTAAATACGCAGAATTTAGATTGTTTTGTAGCGTTCGAAATTTCTTCAATTACGATTTGTGCGATTTACTGGCGTCGCGTCCTGAGCATCGGCCGACCCGATTCACGACAGCTTCATTCGGTTTTGATCAATTCAAAAAGTTTACGATGTTGTATTTTTCCTGAAGGCGTCCTAGGCAACTCCTTCAAAATAAAAACACCACCTCGAAGTCTATTAGCATCATAAACTCTTTCCTCTACAAATTTCTCAATTTCTTCTAGGCTTGTATTATCATAACCCTCTTTTAAGATAACAGCTGCAGTAGGTAGACAACCTCCACCTACATTAGGAATACCAAAAACTACAGATTCCTTTACAGCTGAATGTTCATTAATGATATTCTCTAGGACAACGGGTACAATTTGCCAGCCAAGATACTTGAATACCTCCTTGCAACGCCCTGTAATATAGACAAATTTATTGTCGTCGTAATGACCTAAATCGCCTGTTCTGACGAAGCCATCTTCTGCTGCAATGGATAGGGAAGGGTTTTTATAAAAACCCAAAGCGAGGTATGCTGATCTCAAGCAGATTTCCCCTTCTTCATTGGGACCTAGAGTTTTACCAGTATCCCTGTCAATTACCTGAAATTAAGTTAGTTTAACATAATTTAATAACAGGTTAAGGATATATACTTTAAGTTCCAATCCTGCGAAAGGTGTACCACAACTCTCGGGGATTTGTCTGCTGTATTTCATACGACGGCCTACGAAACCGATGCATGGCCCTGAAGTCTCTGTCAAACCATAACCGTGACTAAAACGGATATTCGGAAATGTATCTCTGAGCTTGTTTAAAAGGCCTTTAGTGGACAACATGCCTCCAACTCCAATTGTTTTTAACGACGGAATGTTTCTGATTGTATCTTTCTTAGCTAGGATATTTGGTAGCAAACCTGTGGGAATGAATGTTGACTCAACCTGTAACGTAATTTTTAATCATATTGAATCACTGAAATTTAGACCAGAGATAATTAAGATGATTTCTCCTACATTAAATTCCTTGGATGCTTGACAAAGTAAGTCAATATCAAATTTTCGAACAGGTACCTTCGTTGTACCAATAATAAACTGTGAGAAGAAAATCCCAAGGGAAGAAACCCAATAAAAAGAACCTGTGTACAACATAACTTTCACTCTGCCCAGTAAATTACTACAAAAAAACCTTTAATGTAGTCCGTTTCCACACCAAATAACCTCAAGTACTTACAAACAATGGCACCCCATAGAAGTCAAACCATCCTGCGATAAGCATATAGCTTTAGGCATTCCGGTAGTCCCACTGCTGAAGACGATAGCAGAGATGGTATTACCATTATCTACAATAACAGGTTGAAAGCCCTTAGTCATCTCACTGGGCACAATTAAATCTTGAAGGGAATGATAACCACTGATGTAATCAGGAGAATCCTGGTTTACGATCAGCATTGCACTGTTCTTAGCAATATCCTGAGCCTTCTTAATACTCTGCACCACTTCAGTATCAACAAAAATTACTTTAGGCTGAACAAGCCCAATGAAATGCTGGAAATCATCGACAGTAAAAGCCACATCCGTAGAACAAGTGATTGCATTCAAGTAGATTGTTGACGTCAGGGGTAGTGCATTTTCCAGAGAAGCTTTCATACAAATCATTACAATATCACCTGCTTGGATTGAACACAAATGCCTCAGATTGGCAGCTAAATTGGCGGATTGTATTTTATATTCATCAAACGTCATAGGCTTCTTTGTATAGGGGCATATCTATCAATAGATTCAATATCAGACTTCTCTATGACTACTCACTGATAACTTACCTGGAATAATTCATTTTTGTATTTGTCACATGTTTTGAAAATGTGATGTCCTAAACCTTTAGGAGTATGATAACCAGGGTCTGGTATGGCTCGGAGTATACCATTTTCAAGTACAACTTCATAATCTGTTGAATGATAAAATTACAAGTATGTATACAGTTAACACTATTATTTATGATTAAATTAGTCTGACTGTTGAGCCTAATTGTAAATGTACCTTCATATTCCATTTTGGTGAGTGTTGTCAAGCAGGAGACTGATACCAAGTACCAATTCTGATACAATGTTCCAATGCATTTATACTACCATCATGTTTAAAAATGTGTACGATTACTGCTTTACGTGTGTTCAGATAAGGACACATGACCACGATTATAGGTCTTTATTTGCTTTCATATTAACTGGCGTTCATTTGAAACATTAGAAACAAACAGTCATGTATATAAACATATCACAAATGCAAATAATAATTCTGAGTTATATAATCAAATTTATATAATTCATTGCAATATATGCCAAACTTTGGACTTAATTTGCTATAATTATCTCTACAATATCTAAAGTTATGTTTAGTCGTAGATCTCATTGAAATTGGAAAGGGAAGCATTGTTTATTCAGATAGATGTCGCATTCATCCAATAGTGATGTTTTTCTCGGATTCCTTGGGATAAACTACTTCTTGCAGGGTATCCCTTATTCTTTGTTTCTTATTTATTGTTTGCCCTATCTGCCTAATGAAAAAGGATCAATAGATTGTTAATCCATTCCCCAAGGACGTTGGTCCTTGGGAATAAAACAAGTGGTTAAAGGTTTATCAAAACTTTATTTCAAAAACAGAGGTAAAATCCCACTCCAACTATGACAATCTACTATTTGATAATAAAACTTAGGATTACTGTTCATTATAATATCTCCTTTTTAAAGTTCTATATTTCTTTAACATATATAAAGCCTCTAATTCCTTAACAATATAATGTCCATGAGCAATCATCTTCTCAATTTTCTCTGGATCGGTTTCGGTGCTGTTCTTCAAAAAAACTTTATGCAATCGACTCCGAAAGAATTCGGCACCTTGTGGATAGTCTTTACCCAAATGTAAGAGCTAAGTAATTAAAATACAATTTAAAATATTTCAACATCACATTAGAAAGATTACTCACTGTTTTATAAAGGTTCACCACCCGACTTCGTTGAGACATTTTGAATTTCCCGCGGTTCTAAAGCAGCAAACTACCGTTAGAGGACTGCACTGTGCAATAATGGCTGGCTAGAAATCACACAAAGCAAACTGATGTTTACTAATATCTTGTGATCAACGAGGCAATCAGTAGAATGTAAGTGCCAACTAAATTGTGTGATGTATATTAACGGGTAAATGGTAGGTATAACAATAGTTAGTTTATAATTACCCTAGTGTTGAGTGAACTGAGCAAAATTTGTAGGCAAACAAATGAAGTTTGTACTCTCAATAAGCTGAGTTACAAACCAACATATGATCTCAAGGCTAAGTTTATTTGTGTGTCAAATGTAACAATTTAACTATCAAAGTGCAATTTATAAATTATATAACAATATTAAAATATTCATAATAAAATATAAATTCTCGTGGTTTATTCTTTAATGCAAAACTTTATATCATCGAAAGGAAAATATTTATGATCCGCAAATGTACGCGATTGATCAACTCTCACGTTTTTGTTGCAAGAATCAAGATACTTAACATCTTTATCAAGCAAATCAAAGTCAAAAACATCGATATTCTCTTGAATTCGGGATTTAGTCACAGATTTCGGTATAACCGCGACACCTAGAGATATTAAATACCGAAGAACAATTTGTGCAGGTGTTTTGTTATACGTTTTGGCCATCCTAATCACTTTGGGATCGTACATGGTAGGCTCAGGAAAGCCGGGTGAACCACGTCGTTCACTTCTTCCAAGTGGGGAATACGCAACCAGGACGATATTTAAGTTCTTACAGAAATCAATTAAGGGCTTTTGGCTGAAGTTTGGGTTGCATTCCACCTGGTTTACCACAGGTGAAATAGAAGCTGCCTCGACAATACGTTGGATTTGCTCCTGATTGAAATTGGAGACACCGATGGACTTGGTAAGACCAAAATAAACGCATTCTTCCATTCCTTGCCAGGTTTCCAAGTAGTCAATGTCACTGTAGGCTGCCTTACCTTCATTGATAGGATATAGAGGCGCATTTTCCTGCCCATAGAAATGTTATTATTATAATGTAGACGGTTCAAAGATTCTAAGGACATACTTTAAAGGCAATTGGCCAATGAATGAGATAGAGGTCGATGTAAGTCATCCTCATACAGTTCAAGGTTTTTTTGAGCATAGGAACGACTTTGTCTTTGGCATGGAAATTGTTCCATAACTTGCTGGTGATGAAAAGGTCCTCACGTTTGGCTTTACCTTCATGGATCTTTTCATTGATCGCATTGCCGATTGCTACCTCGTTCCCGTAGAACCAGGCACAGTCGAAGTGTCGGTAGCCACAGTCGATGGCATCTTTCACGGCTTGTTCAACTTGACCTGGTGGAGACTAGCAAGGGGATACGTATAAATAACAATGGGGAACAGACAGAGGGATGGTTAGATGAAATAGAAAGAGGGTTCAGTTGCAGCTAAATGCATTGATAGGGGCAAATAGGAAGAGGTCAGAGACAACCCAGGGTACGTAAGGGTGCAGGTTATCGGGAGGAGGCCCTGGTACTTTGGGGATAGGGGCCGAAGCGGAAGGGAGAAGACATTGCTGGCAAGGGCTAGGTGTGGCTCGGAGGAGAGAGGCAGGAATACACAAAATGTGTATTTTGTTTGGCAGGGGTGGATACCTGGGAGCACCTGGCAAGGGACTGTGAAGGACTGAAGAAGGTGGGAATATTGTCGGAAAATAGCTGGAGGAAAAGGCTCCCCCTTTTCTGGCTAGCTGTCATCACCAAAATGGTATTGGAAAAGAAAATGAGAAGGGAGATCCTGGCTGGTTTTGTATATGAATTATTGTTCGGTTTATTTTTGTTATTATTTATTTGGGAAAGGCTGTAAAGGTTATCGGGAAGACCGGAATGCCAATAAAGGTTATGCGTATATATAGTGTATACATTGGTGCATATTTACCTCGTACGTGCCTAATCCAACAATGGGTATTTCTCGTTCATTGTTTAGTTTTAGTGTTGTAGGCCTCTGCATATTTCACAACGGTTAATTAACGTGTTGACGGCGCACAAAATCTGCTCTTCTGATTCATCAGGCGGCATTTGCTTCTTTTTACGCTTTGGTAATGCCATGGAAACACAACTGGTTATAATTTGGTTGCTATGGACTCCTCCTAAACATCAAATATTACCATAGTTCAATACAATACTCGAATTTGTTTGTTTCAGATCTCTGAGCAACATAGTTGGCAAAGCCTAGGCATACCACGCAGTCGGTCGGGGTTCGAGTCTCCGGGGTGGACACCGATTATAATCATCATTCTTTACTCTCTCGGTCCATAAGACCTAGTTGCCAAGGGCCATTAAATATTTAGAAAAAAAACCTTAGCAACCTGTTTTCCCACTCGTCTCTCCATTCGACGCATGAGTGATAACTTTTTAGCACAGGTGACACTGTTATGAACGCCTATTTTCTACCACTAACAATGATTTGGAAAATTTGTAGAGACAAATAGTGTATTTTGTACTCCCAATTAGCAGAGATACCAAACAAAGTACCCCAAGGTTAGGTATATATTGATAAATGCAACAATTTCGAAACGTACAAGAGCAATTTATAAATTATATAACAGTATTAAAATATTTGTAGCAAGGCATGCTCGAGGCTTTTTTTGTTCAAGGTAAATCTAAATCCTAGTTTGTATCATTGAAAGGATAATATTTATGATCCGAAAATGTGGTCAATGGACATACTCTCACGTTTTTGTTACAAGAATCCAGATATTCAACATCGTCATCATGAAGAACAAAGTTAAAAACATCAATATTCTCCCGAATTCGTGATTGAGTTACAGATTTTGGGATAACTGAGACGCCTAGAGATATTAGATATCGAAGAACAATTTGTGCAGGTGTTTTGTTGTACTTTTTAGCCATATCAATCACTTTAGGATCATATATAGTAGGCTCAGGAAAGCCGGGGGTACCACTCCTTTCACTTCTTCCAAGAGGGCAATACGCAATCAGGAAGATATTTAACTGATTACAGAAGGAAATTAAGGGCTTTTGGTTGAAGTTTGGGTTGCATTCCACCTGATTAACAACAGGTGGAATAGTTGCAGCATCGACAAGACGTTGAATCTGCTCTTGATTGAAGTTAGAAACACCGATAGACTTGGTAAGACCAAGCCTAACGCATTCTTCCATTCCTTGCCAGGTTTCCAAGTAGTCAATGTCACTGTAGGCTGACTTACCTTCATTGATAGGCCACAGAGAGACGTCTTCCTGTTGATTGTAAATATTTTGTGAATTAGAATCTGTTTAAATAGGTTCTAAGGACGTACTTTGAAAGCAAACGGCCAATGGATCAGATAGAGGTCAATGTAGGACACCTTCATCAAGTCCAGGGTTTCTTTGAGCATAGGGACGACTTTATCCTTGGCATGGAAGTTATTCCATAGCTTGCTGGTGATGAAGAGGTCCTCACGTTTGATTTTCCCTTCGTTGATCTTGTCTTTGATCGCCTTGCCGATTTCTTCTTCGTTTCCATAGAACCAGGCGCAGTCCAAGTGTTGGTAGCCACAGTCGATGGCATCTTTCACGGCTTGTTCGACTTGTCCTGGTGGAGACTAGGATGAAAGGATAATTATGTAGGTAAGTATAAATATTATAGGTAACAATAAAAAGTGTATATTTGTTGTGTATTTACCTTGTACGTACCCAAGCCAACAATGGGCATTTCACGACCATTGTTTAGTTTTAGTGTCGTAGACGTCTGCATGTTTGATGACAATACTGTTCACTGCGATTAATTAGACGTGATCAGGACATGAATTTGTCGAGATACGATGAATTTGTGGGCTGGAAGTCAATGTCAAATGTTTACATTGTATGTGTGTTATCGTTTGCGTTGCCCTGATTGTGTGTAGTTGTGTAATACACCGAAGAATGACGATGATGTACGATTTATTCAAACTTTATTGGTATTTTTATTGCATCGACATCATGTTATCAATATTTACTTTAAGAACAGTTTGGTTAACTATTATACAACTCTATACCCTACAGGGAAATAATTGGATTTGTAATACATATTTAAAATCTGAATATGCCGAATTCATATGTGTGACGTTAATTTGTGTTCCGTATTCAGATGGATGTATGTGTGTCGTGTTCAAGTGTGCAAAATACACCTTGTTCAGGTATACGAATGCATCGCACTGTGGCCAAACGTGGGCCAAAATTATTCGCCAGTCCGCTCGTCACTAGCGCGGCGCTCCCTTTTCGCAATTTTCGAAGAGTTCTTTTGCTCACGATTTTCATACGAAATATGAAGCTATGAATATAAAACAAACATCAAAATACTCCCCAATTCTTCTACTTTTTCATTTCAATCCATTTACGATAAAATTCCTTTATACTGTTTATAAAATGCGCTGTTTTATGCAAATTTGAAACTGAGCTTCAATAAGGGTTTTTCACCCTTATCAATATCTCCAATCGAACAATATAATCTTAAAATGTCGATTAAACTTTGCAATTTTCAATGGATCAGTCCAAAATAGGATAAATAAATAATTGTATTCATTATATGTAATCTGCATTCCAAGATCGACACTCTGCTTGATGAAAACGATGTTCTTTGGATGATTTAGGAATTTTGAAAGGGCCATCCTTGCCTTTTACAGATTTTTAAAACTTTTAATTATCACTATCAGATGACAGCAATCGAAAATGGAAACATCGATTAGGCAGATTATTGTCGAGTTCACAATTATCAATAAATAACGATTATTATCCCCTTTCGTAAGCCGATAATTATCGAGTTTCGATTATTTGTTACCATCCCTAGTAGTTAGTAAAGCAAGTAAATTGCATGAAATTTTCACTTGTCTTCAATAGTTAAATTTTTCTTGAAGTCAGTGACATAATAAGCACACTCAAACTAAGAAAATATAACAATTTCCTGTTTACTATGAAATTTTAAATAAATCAAATGGAACTTTATAAATCACATCTATTTTTACCTTTTAAACATTATTTGCGCGTTAAAAGTGAATAGAACTGAAATTTATAACTTCCTGGTATTAGAAATATATCACATACTTTTGTTAAATATAATGATGATTAACGAATTACACCTATAATTTCTGTATATCATGTAAACCTAATTTGATTGCAATGAAATTAATGTCTTTGTTGAATATGACTATATAAAACACTATTAAAGGGTGAGTTTGTCAGTTAAATATAGGTCCACTTGTGCACTTAACATTATAAAAAAATTGTGTTCTACAGATTTTTGAAATAAATTCTCATAATGAAGGTGATTATTGGTTTTGTGACTGTTTTGGCCCTTGCTTATGGGGATTATAAGGTATTTCTTTGTTTAATTCTGAAATTAGATGGCCTAATATAGAAAATTTAATTTGAGAGCAAGTATTTAGTATGATTTTTCCTAACTCACAACACACAACTACTATCATACAGTTTTATTTGAACGACCCCAGACTAGCTAGCATTGACATATCAGAGAAGAACATGTAATCATGTAGCACAATTAATGAATCTAAAAAGAAATTAATTAATTGAAATTGAAATTTTAACAGGGAAAAAGAAGAGGGCCGGTGTCCCAAAGGTCGCCGGTTCAAATCCGGTCGGGGGCTTCAAATTTTCTCTTTCTCTCTGTAAACATTTCAATTAATTAATTTCTTTGTAGATTCATTAATTGTGCTAAATGATTACATGTTCTTCTTTGATATGTTAATGCTTGTTCTCAAATATAATTCAAACTTCGCACTAAATTGCCAAATTCAATATAACATATAAAATTAACATTTTTTACAGATTAGTGAAGATTTTAAAACCAAGATGTTGACTAATGTCCTCGAAACTTTTGTGAAGTGCACAAAGGCAGAGAACGTAAGCGAAGCTGAATTGAAAGAAATAGAAAATGAGAAAACTCCTAAAAGCAAAGCTGGAAAATGCTTAATTTCCTGTGTTTATCAAGAAGTTGGACTTGTACGTTTAGTTTTAAACAAAGTATAAGTGTTTTCTGATTTCTAATGTGTTTATAGCAAGGTAAAGATGGAAAATTCACAAAGGAAGCTATTGAAAAATCGTTGGTAGTCTATAAATCTGAGGATATTAATCTCTACAATGACTTATACAAACTTATAACTGAAACATGTCTTGCCCAAGGTACTTACATTATCAGGATGTAATTGTGGTGAATTAATAAGCTTTTTTTGTAGTGAAATCAACTGATCGTTGTGAGGCTGCTGCTGAAATTACAGATTGTTATCAGAAGAATGCTTCACTTGTAAGTTATTCTATTGTTTTCAAAGCAAAATTGATGGTGTTAATATTAATATATCATAATTTCAGGAAATGCGAAAAGCAGATAATGTCTTTGCGTAAATATATTATTTGAATCCAAGCCAGAAATGTGATTATAAACAGTTACAGTAATTATAAATAGTTACAATAAAATGTTGATTATTAAATGATTTGGTCTTTTTATGTTTCTGGGCAAACCATTTATTAATTGTCTCATCAATTGTTTGATTTACGAGATGGAATTTTGGAAGTAGGATACGTGAGATGGAATTTGTGAGATGGTATTTGGGAGGTACATCTTCCTATTGAAGGACCTACAAGAAGAAGATGTACAAGGTGCGTCGAAGAGAAGAAACAAAAGCCCACAAAAACTATTTGTCAGGAATGCGGTATACCATTATGCATATTTTGCTTTATATCAAACAAAATAGATATTACAAATAAAATATATAAATATAATTCAACAATGTAGAAGTTTGCATTTACACCTGGTGGTACATATTTGTACCCTTCAAATATCCTATTGGTACACATGCGTACCGCTTCGCCACCCCCACCCTAAAGGTGAAAAAAAAGGGGCGTGAAAACATATTCTATAGTTGTATATGAATAAATTACGCGCCTTATTTTTTTTTGTTTTTACCTATATTCAGGGACGAAAGGGTTAAAGTGAATTCTACTTCTTATCAATAGTGTTAGCCTCTAATATGACTAATTACATTGAAAAAGAATTGAATAGAGCTTATGACCATAGCGTCCAATAACAAAAATCACAATAACATGTAATATATACAAAAACACAATAAAATCATATGTATGAATACAGGCTGAAGGACCAGTGAAGGTCGATGCCAGGTCTGCGGACCGAATACATTAAATAAAAAATATATTAGTAGTAAATTATTGTTGAGTTTTATTTATTTTTTGATGTAATGTAAATGTTTACTGGCGAATGCTTTTTGTAAGGAAAGTGTTAAATGCCAAAAATAAAAGATTATCTACTACTACTAGTAAGAGGCAAAGTGAGTATCGGCTATTGGTACTCACTTTCTTTTTTTTTTAAGAATGTATCGTTCGGCATATGTTTTAGAAAGTGTTTGTTACAATGTCTACTTAATGTATATTTCTTAATAATAGAAGTCCATGACGACTAAAACAAAAGTACTAACGTTAATGCGTTACATTAATAGCTTTGTTTCGCGCTGCGTCGCGATGTTGCCGATTCCCAAAATATTTTGTATTTGCCGCCGTTAAATGGCGCGTCCGAAGCACCGGAAGAAGCGTCAGACGCCATAGTGATGCTGCTGCGCAGGTCGCTGTGGCTTAAAAGGGGATGCGCACTCCGGCTTCGGCCTTGTCTTTTATCACCTTGGGCGCGACGCGCATGTTGGTAAGTTTGAATAAAAGTTTAAATCCTCCATGTCGTCTTTGTGAGCCGTTGGAACTCAAGCCCTATTAATTCAGAGCTCTCGAAGTGTCGTTCGTGAGTGCAACTAAGTTTTGATATCAAATCGCGAGATCCACGCAAACAAGCTTGTTGAATCCAGCTCTAAAGATTTTGAAGCACTTTTACTGGAAAGCTCTTTGCTTACGAAATAAATACGAAATACGGTGATATATTTCCTATACTTTATTGAACAAGCTAACCAAATATAAAAATGAATAGTTTCCACAAAAACAGAAAATCATTTGATAAACCGCATTTTATTGTTCTATCATAGCTATGAATGTTCCTAGTTATATATTTACACATAGAGGTGATTAGCTTTCTTCATTTCCTGAAAGTATTATTTATTAATATTAACACCATCACTTGTGATTTAGAATAAACAATAAAATGACTTACAGGAGAAGCATTCTTCTCATAACAAACCGTTATTTCTGTAGCAGCTTCACAGCGATCAGTTGATTTCACTAAAAAAATTATAACAAATTATTATAACAAATTATAAATATAACTAAATTACAATCTAATTGCATTAGTACCTTGAGAAAGACATGTTTCAATCATAAGTTTGAATAAATCATTGTAGAGCTTTATATCCTCAGATTTATAGTGTACCAACGATTTTTCAACTCCTTCTTTCGTAATTTTTCCATCTTTATCTTGCTATAAACATCGTAAACAAAAGTAAAACCACTTAAAAGTTCTTTAAAATGATACATACAAGCCCAATCTCTTGATATATACAAGAAATTAAGCATTTTCCAGCTTTCCTTGTAGGAATTTTCTCATTCTCCATATCTTTCAAATCATCCTCACTTAATTTCTCGACTTTCGTGCATTTCTCCAAAGATTTTATAACTTGCTCCAACATTTTTGCGTTAAACTCATTATTTTTCTGTGAAAAGTCAACACATTTATATTAAGTCAAGAAATTTCTGAATTTAACCAAGAAATACCTTATAATCACCATAGACAAGGGCCAAAACAGCCATAAAAACAATAACTAACTTCATTGTAAGAATTTATTTGTAAAAATTTTTTGTTTGTGAAATTTATTTTGTAAAGTTGAGTTTTCTGTAATCTATGATTGACTGACAAACCCTAACCCTTCCATGCGGGTTTATGTAGTAATAATCAACAAGGACAATAATTTGTTTGCAGTCAAAATGGGTTTGCATGATTTACAGAGATTATTAGTGCCATTAGATCATCAAAATAGATGATATATGTTTAACATAAAGATGTTTGCAAGCTTTTTGGCTTCTGACAACAAAAATAATGTTTATTAATCCATTACCATTAAATTACAAAGTGTGAATTACAAAGTAGAGTATGATACTCATTAATAAAGAGGTAAAAATAGATTTTTAAACTTTGTAAATAGATTTAGAATTGTATACCCTGATATGAATTTCGGTTCTCATAGTAAACAGGAAATGATTACATTTTGTTGCTTTTTGTGTGTTAATTATACGACTTCCTTTCATTTGTATTATTGTTCAAACTAAATTTAATGCTCTGTAATGATAGTTCAGTAATGTGTTTGTTTAGAGTTTAAAAATATATTAACACACATATTTTTTCTAGTTTTTCAGGACCTTTAAAAGTGGATTGAAGGGAACGAGATTGGTGTATTGTTGGTCACCTACGTTAAATCTCTTTAAGTTTATTTTCATAGATAAAAATGCAATAATCACAGCAGCAAACTTCACGATCTTCAGATTTTATTATAATCTAATATATTAATACGTATAGTATTCAATAGATTTTGAGGAATTATTTTCTGTTGCAATGAAAATATGATCGGTAGGTTGCCTATGTTAAACCTCTATAATTATGTCATTTTATTTAAAAATTGCAATAAAACGTAATTAATAAATAAGACTGGCTTATGTTTACTGACTTGTTTATTTATAATTAGCAGAAACTTAGAATCAATAATAATGAAAACAGTAATTTTTAGTTTTTACATTTTTCAAACTGGTTTTCAGGATTTTTTCTGGTTTCACATGATCAAGTCGATTGTTAATCCAGCCTATAACATGAAATAATTCATTAAATACTTTCATCTTGTTAACAGTAAATTCTTCAATTTTCTTTTCAAATTTCGTCGTTTTATGTTAACTTACTTCATCTGAATACTTATTAGCACATGCACTCATCTCAGCAGCGGCTTCACAACGATCCGCAGATTTTACAGATGAGAAACAAGTTTCGATAAGAAGTTTCTCAATTCTCTTGAAGACAGCTTCACTTTCCTTCTTAATGCGTTGCAGGGAGTTGATAATTCCATCTTTTGTGAATTTTCCATCTTTATCTTGCTTTATTTTTCAATAAATTAGAACCAAAAAAATTATTCGGATTTTTAAGATAAAATTGAATTAATGTATACATATAACTTAAGATATCAGATAATTTAAGTCAGAGGATTCTGAGTTACCATCATAATTAATAGATAAACTATTTAAGAAAATCCACTCAAAATTTTAAGATGATATTTACAATATTTACGAAGTTATAGCTCATTATGTGGAGCTGGGATGTTTCGCCAACAGCATTTTTTGATTTTGCGTACTTGATTAACTAAGTACCTCTGAACTGATTGTGCTGAATTGAACCTCATTTTATTGACAATTTAATTTCTCTAGAATATGACGTCAATTATTTTGCGACAAATTATATATTTTTCTACTTTTTCGTATTTTTAAATAGAATTTTTAGGCCGACAATGCATTTTACATTTAAATTGTATAAAAACGTGTAATTTTCACATTGTTCTTAAAAATACTCGACGTATTCAAGATAATTTTAATTAATTAATTTTATGACATTTTATGATGAAAATTAAGGCTGCTGGAGTGTGCGCAACTAAGCAACTTAAAAAAAAACGCGGACATATTTTCGGCATCATTTTTCTCATATATTATTATCATTTATGAGTGTAAAACAATTACTATGTGGCTTGAATAATGCATTAAATTGCCATAATACATTTCAAAGCGTTTGAATGGCTACTGTAGCTGATTGTGATAAGATAAGAGTGAAAATGAAGTTCCGTCCTTTTAAGTACTTACAATGCCGTACGCCTGATTAAAACAAGCAATAACACATTTTCCTTCCTTCCTTGTCGGTATTCGGCGTGCCATTAATTCGCCAAGATCTTCACCATTTGCATTTTCCGTGTCTGCACACTTCAACCCAATTTCTTGGACCTCTGAGACGAGTTTTTCTTTGAATTCTTGGCTGAACTATTCCCAAAACAACATTAAAATAACATGAACAGTAGTAAAAGCCAAATATTCAAATGAAAAACATAAAATGTTCAGAAAATACTAATTTGTTAAATATTTTTACCTCATCGCCAGCTTTCACAAACGTAATTGCAACTAAAGTACAAACAAACACGTTGAAAACTTGCATTTTCACTGTTTTAGTTTTTTCTTTTCTGGTATAAATTGGTTTAGAATCGATTGTTTCAAGTTCTGAAAGACTCAGAATTTTACATTAATGGCTTTGTCTATTTATACAACTCATCCCACTACTACAAAATTCATCAAAATGTAATTAGTGTCTACATTTGATTAATTTATCTCGTTTTGTTTAATGTCGATCATAATATTGTTTTCGATTGTTTATCGTTCAGTTTCCGCCATCATGAATGTTGGAATATAGCAGATCTTATCAATAGTTGTTAGATAATTAGGTATGCAGCTTGATACTTTTAATTGCGCCATCAAGTGTGTATTAAAGTTTTCAAAAGTCATTAAAAATCATTAGAAATCATTAAAATACATCAAAAATTATGTAAACCTTCAACTAAAGACAATTCTTTCATTTTAAAGTGATTCTACCTATTTTAAAACAGTTTTAGTCGAAAAAATAGGTTATAATCATGAGTATAACCTTTTTAAAGATAGGTTTCAGTTGGTTAATTAAAAAAAAGTTTAATTAAGAAAGTTTGATTAGGTTAAACTTTTCCATAAGTTTATAAGATTTTTCGATTAGTTTTATTTAATTTCTAGTTTTTACTAGCGATTATCTGGCATTTACTACTTTAGTGTATACAAGAAACGAAACTAAATACACACAATGTAAACATAAGGTCGCCAGAAAACCTACAGCAAACAACGAAAATACAAACTGGGACACGGCCTGGAAAGCATACAGAACTCAGCCAGCCGCACAGGGGATTTTTGTAAACAAAAATGGTGTGTTGTATTTCTAAGGTGTGAGAGCGTCTGGGAAACTCGCATCGATTGTGTTTATGCGTCGTTTCGTTTTCACACGAAAACAGTCTATAAAATCTAAAGTCTAGAAAAGTCTGCAGATTTTAGGTAGAGATAGAAAGATTGAAAGCGTCGCTTGTGGCTTAAATAATGCAACGACGGCATCAGAAGTAGATTTATTATGTCTTCTTAATTGTAGTATCAGTTTTTTTGTACAATTACTTGAACAAAATCCCATTACTAGGGATGTCAAAAAAAGTATCGGTATCGATATCATGTGTCGATATTTATCGACTTTTATCGATACTTTAATTTACGATACTTATCGATAGCATCGAATAAGTTATTTTCGATACTTTTTGACATGCCCCTACACTGAAGCCATCTATTAATCACTTAACATGAACAAACACGACGACTAATTTAATTTATTGAAGTCAGTGAATTGTGTGAAATGACATATGTGAACCTTTTGAGAAGAAATACGATTGAATATATTTTTTGACTGATTAAAAGTCAGGAACGGACCGTGATGAATGAGTAAAATGCGTTAAACGTAATGCACGACAAAATCTTGAAACATTTGGAAATTAATACCTAAATTACGCATTTTATGTTATAATCCAAAATAGTTTATTACTCATTCACAGAAATATTAATTTTGAAGGAAATTATATTCCCTATACTTTCCGATTTTATCAATTCGTCGTAATCAGAGTATTAAAAGTTGATAAATTACAAGTTTTGATACGTCGAAGTCTATTTCGTAATTTACTCAATTAGTAATTTTAAAATTATTAATTTTATTACTTAGGAATTACCGCGATATTTTTCATTCTCAAATGTAACTCTACTTACGAGTAACATCAGAATCATCGATATTATACAGAAAGACAGGGATCTTTAAAAATAGTTTGAAAATGCATTAACAGATGGCGCCAATTAGTATATTTAATACCAATAAGTATCGATACTTTTCTTCGATACTTGGGTATCAAAAGTATCGAAGTTTAAAAATTATCGATACCAAATAGTATCGATACTTCGTGAAAAGTTGACATCCCTACCCATTACTAGAAAATATAGTATACTAACATCAGAATCATTATGTCGATAATATACAGGTAGATCACTGTAACAAATAAAATAGTTTGAAAATGCATTAACAGATGGCGCCAATTGGTATGTTTGATACCAATAAGTATCGATACTTTTCTTCGATACTTGGGTATCGAAAGTATCGAAGTTTAAAAATTATCGATACCAA
>JAODAC010018059.1:10414-20562 GCA_027575185.1 Mimaenictus wilsoni | reverse complement strand
GGACGGGTAGTCCACGAATCCTGCTAAAAATAAAAGATTCGCGTTAATTCGCGGGTTGATGTTGCTGTTCGCAACAAGTTGTTTGGCTCACTCGTTGGATGCTTTATATGTACACTAAGTTGTGTGTCGCGCCCTCCTGGTACTACCAGTCCTGGGATATCCTGGGATATACCTTCCTCTTCTAATTACTAGTCTATACTCTTATCGGCTAGGATGCTCCTGAGGTAATTTTCCATTATTTGCCACGAGTCCTCGTTTCTAACCAGGAGGGCTACCGCGTTATTCGTTGTGAGTTGGACGTTTAGTTGCTGTTCTCCGGTACTTCTGTAGTGAGCCCATTTTCTGTACGCGAAGAATGTATGCTCTGCCGTGTCGGATTCGCCGCAGTATATGCACTCGCGTGCATCCCGTTTGCCGATTTGATGTAGGTATTCCCCGAAGCAGCCATGGTCGATTAGGAATTCCGTTATCCATCGGTTTGTTTCGCCACACCCACGTCCTACCTATACACTTATATTCGGTATCAATCTGTGGGTCCACTTACCTCTCGAGCTGTCGTCCCATTTTGCTTGCCATATACGCAGTATGTCTTCTGCTTTGTTGATGTGTGGGTTGTTTGTTGACCACGCGCTCCAGGCTGCAGGTATACTGATATCGATGGGCACAATTCCGCTGACCACTAGCAGGGCGTCGGTAGAGACAGTGCTAGGAATTGGTGTTGCACAGGCATACTTGTGCAACACCAATTCCTAGCCTTCTCTGGAAGTGCAGTTAAATGCCAAAAATAAAGGTGATCTACTAGAGCTAATGATCACAGTAGTCAAAGCTCGGTAAGTAAAAAAAACTTACAATAAATTAGAGGACCTCACAATGTATGAACAAGGAGGAGCTCTTCTCCTATGATGTAGTCTTACTGACTACCACAAACATGCAACATCTCCATCAGTGAGCCCCCTGAAAGTCACTACTTTGATTCCTCGAAGGAAGTTGGTGATGCCTGACGTAGGCCAATCTTCGCTGGTTTTGTCCCACCTTCTTTCTTACCTTTACCCAACCTAATACTCCCACCGGGTTATCGACCACCTTACCCGGGTCTTCTTCAACCAGTTACTATGCAATTTCCAACGAATACCAACAACCGAATAATGAGGAACTACAACTTTAGTGTGGAGGTTTTCAGCAATAGGATATTTCTTGATACTGTATTGCAAAACTAAAGGACGCCAAAGCCTGAAGGCAGACAGATCATTCAGACAGGTATCATACAATATCTGATTGTGTGATAATTTCCCTTTTCCGGTCTTCTTACTGAACCGTCAACATGGGAAAACCCCGTGGTTTGCGCACCGCCAGAAAGCACGTCAACCATCGCAGTGAGCAACGATGGCCCGACAAGGATTACAAGAAAGCCCATTTGGGTACCCGATGGAAGGCCAATCCCTTCGGTGGTGCTTCCCACGCCAAGGGAATCGTTCTTGAGAAAGTAGGCGTCGAAGCTAAGCAGCCCAATTCTGCTATTCGCAAGTGCGTGAGAGTGCAGCTGATCAAGAATGGAAAGAAGATCACTGCGTTCGTACCTCGTGATGGTTGCTTGAACCATATTGAAGAAAACGTTGAAGTCTTGGTTGCCGGTTTCGGTCGTAAGGGTCACGCCGTCGGTGATATTCCCGGCGTTCGTTTTAAGGTGGTGAAGGTGGCGAATGTGTCCCTCCTGGCTCTGTACAAAGAGAAGAAGGAACGTCCGAGGTCGTAAGCGATTAAGTTTTGTAAGAGATAATTTTATTAGAGCATTTCTAATATGCACTTTATGCGATGTTCACGTAAATATTTCTCTTGAAAATCAATCATATTCCTGTCAACGAATGGCAGCAAGTTACTTTAATAATCATTTACCGTGTACCTTTACACTATGCAAAAAAATAAATATCTATCGTAAGTTAATATAATTACTTGCCCGTCCGGGTAGCTTAAAGGGTAGCACCTTGGCGTTGAAGTTTCTTCGATAAAACTACTGGCAATAAGTAAAGAACAAAAGCATGAGTGGAATTCCAGAGCGAAATTTATAATTTACTTCAGCAATATGGATACTGAACAAGAATTCTCTGATTTGGAACAAATCTTTCACCAATTGGCACTTTATTACATCTACAATGCTGTTTTAATAACCAATAATGGAAATAACTATACTTATTTTCCTTATAAACATGAAAATATTAATGTGCCACATAATAATCCAGTGCTAATAATGGATGAGAATTATTTTCCGGAAAAACTCCCTCGATTTTGGCGTAATTCAATACTAAATATTATTGCAGTAATCCAAACTCCATATATCTATAATAAAACGCCGGCGGACGAGGTTTGAGTCCTCGGGGCGGGTCTGAGGGCAGACAGAGCCACTACAGTGTACAGACCACCTCGCCGGAAGCCTCCCCCGACTTTGACTCGGCAAATCAGGATAATTCCATCAATCAGAGCATAAAGACCAGCGGGAAGATCGAATCGCGGTGGATGTAAATTAAAGTTAATTCTTCTTCTAAGCAATAGTAATTAATTTATAATATGACGAATTATACTGAAAATGAATTGAATAGAGCTAATGGCCCCAACAGCAAGGTGAACAAAAAGAATTTGTAAGAAATTTCGAGGACCTATAAATTTAAACATTAAATACCAGTTCAGAAAAGGAAACAAAGGAAATAATGCTTTGATAAATAATACAATAGTTTTCAAGACAAATAAAAATATCTATTAACAAAATAAAATCATAATAATTTATATAATAATAAAATAGTAAAAATATTATGTACAATCAATTACGATGGTGATCTATGCTCAACTATGTGCCGCAATTTCGTGCCTGTTTAAACATTCGAACACCATTCGCGTTTCGTATTCACAGTGCGTGTGGAAATAATGCCCCAACTATTACAAAAAGAAAAGAATTATTACACATAATAATCGTTTACAAATATAAAAAATTGAAAAGAACAAAACAGATAATCTCATTAACTACACCAAAAATAAATCTTAGTGTCAACAAATTTGCCTAGGTGTCGCTAGATGCAGTAATGAAAGCATCACATCACTAGATGTCACTACTGTTCCTCCAAAAAAAAAACAATTGATATTACTTATTCATTAAATTTACACGAATCTATGCGGATATGTACAATAATTACACGTTGAATGTAATACGCGATTGCGCTAATGGACGGAATGTACTCAAGGGATCAATGTGAAAAATATCTGACAATTTTTTTTAGGTTATATTTTAAGTTTTAGGCTATTGTAGGTTAATATCTACGCATCACAATCGTTCATATACTGGCCAATCGTCTCAACACGCTTGCAATTACATGCACTTTTATACAATTTGTTTTTGCGATTACAAAGTTTGATTAGTTATTTGTACAAAGTTAAATGCACCGAACCGACCGACCAGCGATCGGATGGGGCATTGGAATCGTCGCCGTCTTCTTCGCTCCAGCAACTGTACTCTAGTCTCGCTAATATCTCTCGTCTTTGCTGCAAGTTGTAATGTCCTTAATGGCTGAACGGTTGAAGAAAAACGTGTAAAATTTATATTGTCTCGATGTCTGGAAGTCTCGAATCCGTAATCTCTGCCTTCGTTGGTCCTCGGCCGACGAGTTTACAACACTTAACTTTTATGCATCGAGCTGCCCGCTGCGTTCATATCTTACACACTAAAATATTATATTTTATGGTAACATTTCGCGATTTTTTCCTTCTTCTCTCTTTGCCTTTTTTTGCAAATGGTCTCTTTCTCTCTTGCTCACTTGAACATACACCGACTGGGACCCTGACATAAGGCACAAGATGGCGACCGTTGTCATTTGGGCGTAATGAATCCTGTGGGTTTTTTAGTGCATTTGAACCTGCGTTTGAAGAAAGCGTGCAAACTTCGTTGAACTGACGATTTTGATCCTTAGTTAACATTTATGTATACACTGCTCCTCTGTAAGTATGCTTGTAAGTATGGGTATGTGTGCGAGTGTTTGGGTAGGCATGTGTGAGTGTATGGGTATGGGAGAGAAAGAGGTAAGGTCATAAGAGATGATTTACTTAGACCACCCGTACGTGCGAGCTGTGTGAGAAGACGACGACGACGGACGGGACTTGGCTAATAAAACCACGCGCAGTAAGAACTAGATTGATGACTAATATTTTACGTCCGATGAAATTCGTTTCGCGACGCATGTCGGACCCGCTATTAACTTGATTCATTTGATGTGTTCTAAATATCTCCATTTTCCTTCGTTTGTGCTCTGCGTCACTCGCGGGCTTTCCATGGGAGGGTTTCCTTGGACCCACGGACTCTATAGAAACATTTACTGGCCGCGTGTTGTATACAGGAACTCTCTTCGCTTAGTTTTTGGAACACAGGTGAGGTTGTTGGAAGTTTCCGGAATCACACCTTCGTGGTGAGGTCCAACGGCGTCGGTCGGATTAGCTTGATCCGTTTCAGCTCCCGGTCGGAGTCACAGTCGCTTTCCTCATCAGCTTCGCTGCCTCGCTCAGAGGCTTCTGAATGTGAGTGGTCAGATTGCGCAGGGGAGCTGCCTCGTTCGCTGGTCTTCATACTCAAATCGATGGGGTCATCTTGGATTGGTGAGTCAGCGTCGGGGGAGATTTCCGGCGATGTGCTCTGCGCACTATGGTGGCTCTGTCTGCCTTCAGGCGTAGGCGTCCTCTGGCTTTGCAGTACGGCATCAAGGAATATCCTCTTGCTGAAGACCTCCACACCGGGGTTGTGGTTCCTCATCATTCGGTTGTTGTTATTCGTTGGCGTTTGCACAGTGACAGGTTGAAGAAGTCCCGGGTAAAGTGGTGGATAACCCGGAGGGAACAGTAAATTAGGTGGCGGTAAGAATGAGGGTGGGAGAAAACCAGGGAAGATTGGCATTCGTCGGGCATCACTAACTTCCACCGAGGAATCAGAGTTGTGACTTTCAGGCGAGCTCACCGAAGGAGATGTTGCATGCTTGTGGTAGTCATCAAGACCAAGCAACATGAGTTCCTCCTTAGTCTTGGGCAAGTGCAGCAGTGGTGGTGGAAACTGATGATTCATCATTCCCAAGTTAAGACCCGGATGGTGTGGGGGTGGTGTCCGCTGCGGTTGTTTCACTGCGGGATGATTATGGTTACCACCGCCAGGATTCTGTTGTTGTTGCTGCTGTTGTTCTTGTAGAAGGCAGTGGATCTTGAACCAATTCGATCTGCGGCCGTAACGTGATCCCGACTTTGACATGCCAACCATTAAACACTTGCGCAGGCGGCAGGCTTTGCACGCGGTGCGGTTCTTCTTGTTGATTACACACTCGCTGTTGTTCTTGCACTCGGAGATTGAGCTCAAATTGTTGTATGATCTGCCGAAGAACGACTGCAAAGAAGAAATTCTAAGGTTAGCACAATTTCACGCAATTATAGCATAAACGCAGAGGCGTTCGTAAATTGAGTCATGAAACAAAGGAGTCTTAAGTAATATGTAATGCCGTGCAATTAGTCGCGATTACACAGTTGGGCGGTGGAGCATAGCGCCATCTAGAAGATGTTTGCCGCCAAACACTTTCGCCTTCTTCTTTGCCGTTTACGTCTCTTTCGCTATTCGCAAAACAGTACCACAGTTCCGACCAAACGCTTGATACGGTTATTTTTTCTACCGTATTACATCACCATCATAACCAGTCTCACATCCGACCTAGTGCTCCACTTGTTCAACTAGGCGTCGCCACCAATGCCGCCCTTTGCGATGCAACCAACCGTACACACATTAAACACTCAAATCACTTGAGGTTAGATTCGCGAAAGTGAAACCCAAATGCATCCGAAAGGAAATTAACGCGATTTTATCGACTAGAAAAAAAATGTAGCAACAAAGTAAATCCATTAAGCATTCAGGTGTTTATCAACGAATTGCGTAAAAATCGCGCGAAACAAGCAAAGTGAATCAGCTCGTGCTAATTGTCGAATGACAACAAGTCTGAATTTATCAATTCAATGCCTGACTGATTGAGACTCGGTTTGTTTCTCTGCAGTTTTGCCGGCGAAGGAAAAAAAAGTGTTTGCATTGTAGATTGTTTCTCTTTTTCTTGGCCGAGTTTTCATGGTAGACCGAATCGGAAATCGAAATTGTTTGCTGATGTAATGCCGGACGAGTTTAACAGTGTGTGCGTGCGATAGGATCCGTTCTGTTTTATGTCACATTTTCTCGCCTTTAGACTCTGACCGTGTGCGCACGCGCGTCTGTTTCAGTGTATGTTTTTTTAGCCCATTGTCTTCTATCATTGTGTAGTGCGATTCGCTTTTGTTTCGCAGCGAGACAATCAGAGCTCGACTGTGGCTCAACTAGAGCATTAAACGACCACCCGAGTAAGCGTTTCACGCATGCGTGCATCCACAAACTGTCATTGCATCACTTTTGATTTTTATTAAATTCATTCAACAATTTAGTTTTATATTTACTCTATTTACCGACTTATATAATTCTAAATGTCTATATTTTATTTGATACTTTAAATGTTTCTATCGTTTTTTACGTTAAGTTCGAAAAAAAAGCAGAAAAAGGAGAAGAAGAGGAAGATGGAAGTAGAAAAAGAAAAATAAGAAAAGAAAGAGACGAATTCTAGAGTAACATTCTAGAGTAACCGTACTCTAGAATGTTACGTTTTGCATAATTTTTAATTGCGATACAATTAAAATAATGATCGATTTGATTTGGTGCACAAGTGCAGGCAATCAGAGCAAATGATAATTTCGTTAGCAATAACGTTTGATTGCATTCGCAATTCAAATTTTGCCCACATGTTGCGTGTGTTACCTTGAGGCTTTGGCGATTTTTATTTTTAGATTTTAAACGCCATTTGCGTAAAGTTTAATTTTACTTACTTTGCATCCTTCGCATGTGAAAGCACCGAAGTGGAATCCGGCCGCTGGCTCGCCACAAACTTTGCACTGTTGATTCATCTGCAATTAAAAACAACAAATCAATTAGTTACCAAGTACATATTTGTTCTTTTTTTTTCTCGGTAAAAGTTTATATTTTCTGGACTATTTTAAACATTATGGTATTTTTTTAATTGACGGAGTTCTGGGGTCACCTACGAAGTGCCACAAAAGAACGCGTAAAACATATGAAGTTTCGCCAAAAATCATTTGTACGAAAGAGAAGACAGAAAGATGGCTAAAGTTGATTTTGACAATATTAATGTTTGACAAAAAAGTTAACGTAGTTAACGTAGGTGTTGAGTTGGTTGCATAGGGTTGATGGTTCTAACGCGCGATGACGATGAGGGTGCGCTCAGCTCTCAACTTACTTTCTTATAGTGAGTTTCGATCAGTGTTAAGTGTTAAGTTGCTATTTGTGCTCTTGCCATTTTGTTATAAGAAACACGTTGTGTTAAGTCAGGTTTCGGGCATCTCCGGGAATTAA
Organism: Mimaenictus wilsoni; assembly: GCA_027575185.1. Taxonomy (NCBI): domain Eukaryota; kingdom Metazoa; phylum Arthropoda; class Insecta; order Coleoptera; family Staphylinidae; genus Mimaenictus; species Mimaenictus wilsoni. Next base: position 13,109 of record JAODAC010018059.1, on the reverse strand, counting down.
ATTAATATTATTATCACCTAACAGTAGTTTTGAAGTTAACTTTAAAATTCGTTCTAAAAGGCCCTAAAAACGAAATCTAAGAGGCAGAGACTAGATAATTATATAAACAATAACCACATATAATTTCAAGTTCACCGGTTGAGTGGTGTTCATGATAATTTAGTTACAAATGTGAAAAACAGGCCTTTCAGAAAAATGCGTTTAAAATTTCATGATGAATCGTGTGTTTGTTCATAATGCCTTTTAAATAAATAAAAATTTATAACTTACACAGGTTTTAAAGAAGATTCATATAATTAGTCAATCATTTTACTACCAAAACACTGGTAAATCGTACGGATAAACAAAACGCAGTGAAAAGAATCGAAAACCGATAGCAGGCTTGCTAATTAATGATAAGCCCAATGACTAGATTACAATACATACAATAACCACACTTAATTTCAGGTTCACCGGTTGAGTGGTTTTCGTGATATTTTGATTATAGATGTGAAAAACATGGTTTTCTGAAAAATGCGTTTAAAATTTCATCATGAATCGTTTGTTTGTGTATAATTCCTCTGAAATAATTAAAAATTGAGACAAAAACCTGTCCAATCATACGCCACTTCACCTTACAACTTACACAATTTCTCAGAGAAGATCCATATAATTAGTCAATCATTTTACTACCAAAACACTGATAAATCGCACGCATAAACAACACGCAGTAAAAAGAATCGAAAACCGATAGCAGGCTTGCTAATTAATGACAGGCCCAATGACTAGATAATTATATAAACAATAACCACACATAATTTCAAGTTCACCGGTTGAGCGGTTTTCGTGATATTTTGATTATAGATGTGAAAAACATGGTTTTCTGAAAAATGCGTTTAAAATTTCATCATGAATCGTTTGTTTGTGTATAATTCCTCTGAAATAATTAAAAATTGAGACAAAAACCTGTCCAATCATACGCCACTTCACCTTACAACTTACACAATTTCCCAGAGAAGATCCATATAATTAGTCAATCATTTTACGACCAAAACACTGGTAAATCACACGGATAAACGAAACGCAGTAAAAAGAATCGAAAACCGATAGGAGACTTGCTAATTAATGGCTGGTCCAATGTAGAAGAAATTCGAGGATTCATAACTGCGCCGTTTCGTCATGTCACGCCAATGAGGATGAGCAACCAACCTCACCCGGATGCTGCGCGTCTCTATGTATACATGTGTGAGCGGGCGCATCACGACGATGGCGAAACGCGCGTTAAACTTTAAAACGCGCCGCATTTGCACAATTCAATAACGGTTTTATGGCCATGCGCCATAGAGATCTTGAGATGTATAATTACATTGTATGTAATAGGTTAGTTTTGCTCGCTGGTAATTGTAATCGTTTGTAATTGTTGGCAGGTTGCGGCGCATTACATAATCCGCCGTTTTGCGTGCGCTTTTAGTTTAAGGTCGCGCTTGCACTTGCCCGTAATTAGTGCAATTTGGCGCTCTAACTCTGCGTACTTGCACTTATTCGCAAGTACGAAGAGGTATGAGTCAGTGTACTGGTGCACTGTTGCACTTGAAGACGTTGGCAATAATCTGAATCGAGATATGGATGGTAATCGTCGGTATTGCGACAGTGCCCTGCTTTTTCTGCGATTGATCTTCGCAGCGATCGCGAGAGGAAAAATTTCATTAAACGCAGAATTTCATGCGGTTCTACTGCGTGAAAAGTGTGAAAACGGCCGTGGTGTGAAATTGCGTCATTCGCACGCTTGTTTGCACGAGCGCCCAAATGGTTTCTTGCATTTGCAAATAAAAAATAAGAAATAGAAACAAGGTTAGGCATGTTACGTTTGTCACACTCGACGAAACATTAAGTACATGATGTTTTTTTTTTAATTTAGACAAACTATTATGCACTAAATTAGCATTAAGTCAATTTGAAAATGTGTAATGAGTTGCCTATTGTACAAATCAAATTCTTTAAGGGTCTAACAAAAGTTACAGTATATTAAGTTGCCTAGTTTCCTGAGAGCTTCCATGCTAATTGCGGAATCTTACTCACTCGATGAAATATTAAGTACATTCATTTTTTTTAAATTTAGGTAAACTATTATACACTAAATTAGCATTATGTTAATTTTAAAATGTGTGATGAGTTGCCTATAGACAAAATTTAATTCTTTACAGATCTCTCATAAGTTACAGTATATTAAGTTGCCTAATTTAGTTAGGGCCACTACGTTAAACAACAGAATCTTGCACACTCGATGAAATATTAAGTACATTCAATGTTTTTTTTCTTCTAAATTTAGGCAAACCATTATACACTAAATTAGCATTAAATAAATTTAAAAGAGTATAATGAATTGCCTATATACCAAATTAACGTCTTTAAAGATCTATCATAAGTTACAGTATATTAAGTTGCCTAGTTTCCTTAGGGCTACCATGCTAAACAGCAGAATCTCGCCCACTCGATGAAATATTAAGTACATTTTTTTTTAAGTTAGGTAAACTATTATACACTAAATTAGCATTATGTAAATTTTCAAATGTGTGATGAGTTGCCTATAGACAAAATTAAATTCTTTACAGATCTCTCATAAGTTACAGTATATTAAGTTATCTAATTTAGTTAGGGCTACCATGCTAAACAGCAGAATCTTGCCCACTCGATGAAATATTAAGTACATTTATTT
>JAODAC010018048.1:0-20563 GCA_027575185.1 Mimaenictus wilsoni | reverse complement strand
AGTCAGTCGTACCGAGAGTCTTCACCGTGTCCCTCACCGGCCGTCTCCACCGACTACACCGACGCCAGCTGCCGCCTGCGCCTCCGCCTGGATCTCCTCCTTGTATCTCAATCTCATTCATTTGTATATATTTCATTACATGTATTGTGGTACACAATAAAATCCCACAAACTGGTGACCCCGACGTGATTTGAACACGCAACCTTCTGATCCCACAAATCTTTAGTTCAATTTCCCAGCCTCTGTTACTAACATATTAATAGATCTCTCCATTCCGGCAACTGTACTAGATAGTAGGCAGATGTCATCAGCATAATCAAGATCGCAGAGGCGGGTCGTCATTGTCCATCGGATTCCGTGTTTACTCTTCTCCATGCAGGAGAGGACATAGTCAAGGGCAATGTTCTCAGCTTTTATTAAGATATTACTATTTTCATTATGTGTGAAAAGTCGTGGAAATTTTGTAATGAAACCATGATTCCATGGCCCTGGGTGAATATGACTGACCAATTATCCTCTCTGCTTCTTCTGCTACTTCTTCTACTATTAGCTTCAACCCTTCACTTCTTTTGACAGCTTTCACCGCCACCACGTCAATAAACGAGGAGCTTGGTTTGCCACAGTAGGTGCACTCGCCCTCCCAACCCCCCTCTACACATCAATTTAAAATATCCTAATATATTATTAAATATCCTTCTTCTTTTAGGTCACAAGAAATAATTACTGGCACAACAACGAACATGTCATATTTCGAATTACTTACAATAGCAATTCAACAAGTATCATCTTTCAAACGTAAGAACATTTTCGCTGTTCATCTCTTCCTTCTTCTAATATGTCACCAAAGTTTGATCTGTGTAACGATGTATAGTTCGAAATTATCGAGTAATTTTGTTGATCCGATTTATTTAAAGCATGTAAACACAGTGGAAGATTTTGCAAATAGTAATTTGGAATGGGGTCATGTTAATATTAATTATGCATTACCATTAGTATCAGATAAAAGGGTATATTTCTAATTAGTTATTTGAAAATTTGCAACTATATAAACATATTATTTAATAACTGCTAATTATGATAATAACTGCTAATAATTTTAACTGCTAAATTGTTATACAAAAAGTTTAAAGAACTTTCCTGGGAAGAAATGAAACGTCGTGTTGATAACCACGAACGCTTTGCAATAATTGCAAACAAATGTAATGGTAAATATTGGGAAATTGGGCGTTGGATGGTTGACCACTTAGTCTCCCCACTCAACAAGCGACTGCGGCGCACTCCTGACTTCACGGTAAAAACGCGAATGAAGGTTGGGCGATTCCGGTCCCCGGAAAAAAAAAAACCCATATGCACAAAGAGTTCAGGCAGTACCATCATCAGCGAGACCGGATTGGCCCGGGAGAAAGTTACTAATCCCTTACACCACTATGTGGTAGAAAAATGTTGTTGATTAACATATAATATATAAAATTTGGGTAAAGAGGTTGCAGTTAGGTTTCAGTTCTTGATTAGATTTCGATTAGATTTCGGTGAAATTTCGGTTAGGTGTTTATTAGATTTCAGTGAAACTTCGGTTAGGTTTCAGTTCTGTGCCTGATTCCGATTTGATATTGAATCGATTTCTGTTAAGCTGTGATCACTTCCTGGAAAGTTTAAATTAATTTCTATTAGAATTCCTTTAGATTTCCGTTATTGGTCGGTTCTATGGCGGATAAATATCGTACAGAATTCAGTCATATATAGGCTAGGTTAGGTTAGGAACGATTTATGTATACCATCATTGTGACAGTAAAACGCTAAAAGCTATTTAATGACACCAATTACAAAAAAAATAACAAACATATGACATTGTTGGCAACAATTTTCAAAATTAATGTCTAGACATTAATAAAACAAATGGAACTAATTAACATTACGTCTAAGCTTCGTCCTTATCACCTTGGGCCTGAAAGTAAAAAAAAAAAGAGATAACAAACACATCATCCTTAAATATTCTAATTAATGAAAGCATTTTTTGTGGCCGTTTTGAGTGACTCAGCAATGACCCCATCACGCCAGGAATGTTTTACACTCATGATGACCCCTAATTAAGGACAAAAACACTAACAAAAAGTCTATGCCACATATGTTGCACTGTAATTAACTAATTTTTGCTATTTTTTTACTTGACTCTCTACACAAATATAATATTCAGAGAATGTCTGATAAAAAGCGCAGACCGAAATCCAAGAATTGAAATAAGGGTTAAAAAAAAACTGCAAAAGCCTGAAAAGTTTAGACAATTATATGGTTCTGCATACAAATATGAGGGGTTTTTTCACATGAAAAGGATTGCAAACTCAGCGGTTTGAGGTGGGTAGTTTGGAGCATAATGCACGTACATGTCGCATACTGTGCGATAATGTCCCCTCGTGGTGCTCGAGCAAGTGCACGTTTTACTATCCCCGACACATTGATAACGTGTACGAGACATTTTCTCCCTTCTCCCCCTCTCTCAAGGCAGATGTCTTTGGTCATAGTTTTATACGGTTGGTCGCAGTTGTCTGTATAAGCGGCGCCTTCACCCACTGTTTCGGTGGAGGCGCCGGTCACAACCCCGAAAAAGTGCCATTTGAAAGACGCTTCTCTCGCAACCGCAAAATACGGACGTGCTTGGAATACAGTCAGTCGCTTGGGGAGAAAACAACTTAAAGTTTTACAGCAGAGGAATGAAAAAAGATAAATGATGTGCAAAGAATATAAATATTAAAAATTACACTTTAAATTTTTGAATATTTTTAAAAGTATATTCTTTGACTCTTTCTTCATTTCTATTTATTATGATTTCTTGTCTTATCACGTACACAGCTCAAGGATAAATAGGAAAATACATTACACCAATTTTTATGCGGTCATCAAGAAATGGTATACATATCAGTGCGGAAATGTGTTCATAGTAATACATAGCTGCGAGCTACAGTCCGTCTTTCCGTTTTGATAACTATTGTACAGCTGTAACGGCAGTCATATCCCAGAAAACTAAATCTGCTAATTATTATTGTCACACATCATTATCGTAGGAAATGTGTACTGTTCAATTCTTATCGAATGCTAATTTCTCTCTGGTATAACTTGTAGCACAAACCGAAGGCGATTTGTCGAACTTGTGAAAAATAACAAGCATTCCATGCTCGTTGTACTATAATGAAATATACTATAATGAAATCAAGCGTTTTTTTAAGAAACTTAATTACGAATTCAATACTTTAAGACTTCTAAAAGAATTATGAACTTTTGTCTTATCACGTACATAGGTCAAGTTATTATCAAAAAATACATTTGTTCTTAAATAGGAAAATACATTATACCAATTTTTATGCGGTCATCAAGAAATGGTATACATATCAGTGCGGAAATGTGTTCATAGTATTACATAGCTGCGAGCTACAGTCCGTCTTTCCGTTTTGATAACTATTGTCAGCTGTAACGGCAGTCATATCCCAGAAAACTAAATCTGCTAATTATTATTGTCACTCATCATTATCGCAGAAAAAGTATGATGTTCAATTCTCATCGAATGCTAATTTCTCTCTGGTATAACTTGTAGCACAAGCCGAAGTCGATTTATCGTACTTGTGAAAAATAACGAGCATTCCATGCTCGTTGTACTATAATGAAATATACTATAATGAAATTAAGCGTTTTTTACGAAACATAATTACGAATTCAATATTTTAAGACTTCTAAATGAATTATGAATTTTTGTCTTATCACGTACATAGGTCAAGTGATTATCAAAAAATACATTTGTTCTTAAATAGGAAAATACATAATACCAATTTCTATGCGGTCATCAAAAAATGGTATACATATCAGTGAGAAATGTGTTCATAGTAATACATAGCTGCGTGCGTAGCGTGACACTTTGTGCGTAGCTGAGTACAGTCCGTCTTTCCGTTTTGATAAGTTGTAACTTTTCACAGCTGTCAGCAGTGACTCCACTACCAGAAAAATAAATCTGCTAATTATTATTGTCACACATCATTATCGCAGAAAAAGTATAGTGTTCATTTCTCATTGAGTGCTAATTTCTCTCTGGTATAACTTGTAGTACAAGCCGAAGGCGATTTATCGTACTTGTGAAAAATAACGAGCATTCCATGCTCGTTGTACTATAATGAAATATACTATAATGAAATCAAGCGTTTTTTAAGAAACTTAATTACGAATTCAAGACTTCTAAATGAATTATGAATTTTTGTCTTATCACGTACATAGGTCAAGTGATTATCAAAAAATACATTTATTCTTAAAAAGGAAAATACATTATACCAATTTCTATGCGGTCATCAAAAAATGGTATACATATCAGTGCGGAAATGTGTTCATAGTAATACATAGCTTCGAGCGTAGCGTGACACTTTGTGCGTAGCTGGTGGCTACAGTCCGTCTTTCCGTTTTGATAAGCTGTAATTTTTCACAGCTGTATCAGCAGTGACTCCACTACCAGAAAACTAAATCTGTTAATTATTATTGTCACACATCATTATCGCAGAAAAAGTATAGTGTTCATTTCTCAACGAATGCTAATTTCTCTCTGGTATAACTTGTAGCACAAACCGAAGGCGATTTATCGTACTTGTGAAAAATAACGAGCATTCCATGCTCGTTATACTATAATGAAATGTACTATTTAAATAAAATACGAATTCAAGACTTTTAAGACTTGTAAATATACGCGAAGCTCGTGGCTATGACTTTTTTAGTATATTTATAAAAAAAGAGTTTACTATGTTTATAACATTGCATTCACTTCGACTGCTGTGGTATGTTATTTCAATAAACAAACATGAAAACAATTCCATCGCATTCCGACGTGCTCAAGTAAAAACGTTTAAGTAAATATCTCCAGAACCTTCTCGTGTCTTTATTGTATTGCTTGGATGTTTGTATATTGAAATAACATTCCGCAGAATTCGAAGCGATGACTAACAATAAGTCAGAAACACGCTAATCGCATAATTTCTTACACAATAAGCAAGTAAAGCAAACATTGCTACTTATTTCACACGTAGAAGTTGAATGAATTCATTTTATATGTTAATAAGCTTTTATCTCTTCAAAAATTCACGGTTCAAATTTTTTTTTACCCGATTCGCACTACATACTGTTTTTTTTTTTCTTCAAATATCTACTAAATATCTATATTTATTTGATCTTGAAATTGATACTAATCACATATCGGAACTATGCCTCTCCCGTAATTTCTCGAATAAGTCGATTTTATTTTCTAGCAGTTTGTAAAATAATTAAGTAAAACTACCAATGCAAATGCATAAAAACAACTCGAGTGATTTCTCGAGTTTGTAGTAATTCTTAAAACTTTAGCAAGCCGAATTTATCGTATTCACGTAGCGTTTTAAAACAACTTCATTAGTCTACTTAATTCCCAGTACAACTAGCCACTCATTTGTCGCGTTCCTTACCAACTCCTCTCGGCCGAGACCCAATTGTCCACGACGAACTGCAAGCGGCGCAGATAAATGCTGCAGCGCGTTCAAACTTCCAACAAATTCGTCGCGATGTTTATTATTCAATTTGCATTGTGTGCTCGTTCTGCGTGATGGTTCGGGAGCAAACGAAGTGCAACTTCATCGCCATCGTCATCGCCGTCGCCGTTGGTTGCGCTTCAGCTCGGATATTTTTTAATTAAAACTTTTTCCAAACGCTTCGAGCGGAAGGTAAGTTCTACGCTCTGTATGCCGTATGCTATATACAACAATGCCGTCCGGATTTTGATTGTAACTGTGACAAACGCGAAACTTTCACGTGCTGAATTCCACGCCACTCGAAAAAGTATGTTTTTGGGGATTGCCGAACGAACAATGAGACGGGGACAAATCTCCAGGTTTTTGTTTTTCGATATAGGCAATTACAAAAAATTTTAAAGACAAAAAACGTGTATTTGGTTGCCTACCTTTAGAGGGAACGAAAAGAAATGTCAATTATAAAATACCGCGCAATGTCGTAATTTTTAATATAGTATTTAGTACACATTCTTGAAACTAGTAAATTAAGAAGAAAAATTGTTTTTTAAAGAAAATAATCGCATTCAATTGTCTCAATAGATGTCGCCACTTTATCAATAATTTGACCACCAAGTTCTTGTATGTTACGAAACTAGGCACATGTAAGTTCTGAAGCACATGCTCTTAATTTTTCAATTTTAGACTCAGTTATATTTCAAATATATTGCACCGTATTCAATACCTTGAAATTTTCAACGATTTTTTTCTCGATTTTTTTGTTACAATTCCGTGTGAAAACAAACACATCCGAAGAAATGTGGTAAATAGGTCGAAAAAAAAAACAAGGAGGTTGTGAAAAAAAGTAACGCAACATGAAACGCGGAGAACGCAGAAAGGCGGAGAAAACCGGCTTTGAATGGGCGGGTGGTGTTTCGTGGAGGGTAGAATGATTCGGTGGAAAATGCAGGAAAGCAGGGCTTTTCGCGGCGTTGGCGGCGGTGGCGGTGGGTATTGTTTAAATTTTCCAAAGGCCAATTCTTGGAGCGGACATGTGGCGGAAGCAATATATTTATTTTGTAGTTATTTCGAATGCGGTCGGGTGGGTGTATGCTCGTGAAGTCGGCGAGGACGAAGGCGGGGCAGGACATGGGACAGACAACGTTCGTTCCCTGAAATGTCAAATATCCTTTGCCTAAAACAACAAAACAGGGAAAATGTGAAGTACACACAATTGCAGAAAAAGAAAATACTGAAAATCACTTAGAAAATGTTTGGACGAGGAGAATTTAGTAAATCATTGTGATTTTATCTAAGTTTTTAGAGATATATTTCTTTTTTTCAGTGAAAAAAATTCATTTGTTAATGTATGCAATGAATTAGACAAAAATTTAAAAGAAATGGAACGGTTTCAAAGAGTAGAAGGGTTGTTAGACAACCAATAATGGTCGATGTAATTTCTTTTATTATAATTTCTCCCACATAAGAACTTATTTAACAAAAAAAAACTTTTAATGCTTTTCTAAATAAACATGTTTTGAAAACAAAAAAATTAACATTAATATTTTTCCATTAGAAATGAAGTTTAGAAATTGACCAAAACATGATAGGGTATATTTGGTTGCATAACTTAACAATTTCTTACCGGTATCTGAACTGTCCATCTCAGATTTTCATACATTTTTTGTATTTCTAGGAAACAAATTTTGAGTCGTTTTCCAAAATAAATTCAAAGTTTTGTGATAAGTAGATTATGGGCCAGTCTAGGTAGCTTAGTGGGTAGCAGTTTGGCATATCACGCCGACGGTCGCAATGGTGCAAATGGTGTAATTATTTTTCACACACCACTTCACTCACTAAACCACCCACACACCAATACTACTTCCAACATTCAGACATCTATACAGACATCTATCACTCATTGCGAGAACTACAATCAACAACAAACTAAACCAACAACTCACAGTACCAACAACAAAAATATATAAAAAATTACATATAGTTATGTTTCTTGGTTGTAACTTAGTTAGATTTGATGTTGAAATATGATTTATTTTTAACACCAACAACGAAATTAATTATTTATTATATATTTTAATTTATTCTAATTAATTATTGGCTGTGATATGTATAATTATGACAATAAAAGTATTTAAAAAATCTGGTGATGCACGGGACCTGACTTAACAGGATCTTTTCAAGTTATGTTTCTTGAGATTCTCCGATATGTATAAAACATACCCCAACGTCTCTGTTCATAAGGCACAATGTTTAATACAACAACGTTTTTGTTACAATAAAAATGGCAAGAACACAAATAGCAACATAACTAACACTCTACAAACGCACCGGAGGAGGGCCACACTTTTATAATAGTGAAGGAGGTGGGGGCTTCCAATGGTACTGAGCGCACACCCAACATCATGCATCAGTTCACACAAACTTAAGATAACTGACGTTGCAAAGGCAGCCTAGGCAACCAACTCAACACCGATTTTGCGCTTAAAGCAATACATTCCTTATGTAATTTGTAACAAAACTTTGATATTTGGCATTCGGCTCAAAACGATGAACAATACTGCAAGGAGCAATTACTTCAATATATGTATCACACGTACAAAAATTCATGTAAATCTGTGAGGGACAATCGAGATACTCCCGTTGATGCTGTTGTCCTCACTGATATTTATGAGTATATTTTGAAATTTTTTGATTTACACGAATGTTAAATGTCGGTTGTCTGCAGGCCGGCAAAAATTTTTTAATATATTATTGATCTGCTAATTAAACGGTTGCTCACCGGTGATCTCAAATATTTCATCTACAACTGACACTAAAAATTATACAAATCATTGACCATTTTATAGGAATAGTTGATTCATTTATTTATTCTCTTAATTGCGAAGTATCAAAACAAACGAACTAAAATATGTAAATTATTTGTTGCCTATCTTAAAAATCTCTAGTCTACAGGCTGATTGTTGCAAACAGCAACATCTTTTATTTTAGCAGGACCCGAACTACCCGTACGTAGATAGTAATGATTGAGCTGCGCAGAAAAATGTATATAACGAATTTTCCGATGTGACTAACTTTATTTACAAAAATCTTACAACACCTCGACTGAAGTCCACACCTCCAACTTCCACACCATTCATCTTTACTTGGTACATCTACTCTTCTCATCTACCCTCGACCAATCTGGTCACATCCTGCTTACCACTCCCTCTCTCTCCCTCTCTCTCTGAACATATTTAATATATGCCTCGAAATAGTCTTGAGCATAGTTTTGCCAAAACATATGCGCTAACCATTCAGCCACTCGCAAGTCAAGCTTGCCCGATCTGTTAGAGGTCGTTAATGTACAGAAGGTACCACCGGACGTGCTCGAACAAAACACTGAATCGGCAACGCTTTTCTCAAAAAGACCTCAACTGACATGTGCACGTCATAAATCTCAATTGAAGTCTTGCTTTCGCAAAAAAATCTTTCAAACATTCATACTTTCTATAGAACCTCATAAAACCTAAGAAATACTAGGGAAAATAGACGACGTGCAATGACGGTTTCCAACTCTGAACTCACTAAATATTTACTCTGCTCTCTGAAAATTAAGTTAAGAAGGCTCTTAATTATACATTTGCTAAACGTGTTTAGTCTCGCCACGCCGCATTGTTGTAATCTCCCCTTTTTTCGTTTTGTTTTTCACTTTGCGCCCCGAACCGACGAAGCTGAACGAGAGGGGATTTCCGCGCGAAAATTGGTCGGCTGCGGCGCATTAATCATTATGCGAAATGGCAGCGACGTCCTGCGAGCATCTTCCGCCCCATTTAAATGGAACATGCAAAAGAATCCTGCCTCCTGCCAAGCGCCCGCCACGCGAAAAGACACAAGCAGGATGTTCGTAAAGATGCATCGCCGGAGCGCGCCTCCTTCTCAACCGAGCGAAATTTCGAAAAACGGGCATAAAAGCAGTGAATACCAAATGTTACATCAACAAAAGTTCCTCACACATACATACGTTCTCATACACGCATATAGACACTCTTATACACACACCCACAAGCATACACATACGTTTTTTTTTCTGCGCCACGGGAAAATGTTTAAATTTAAAGGGTGTTTACTTCCGACGTTGTTGTTCCTCTTTCTTGGCTCCGATCTGCCTTCCAGTGTTCCCAATCGTTGAAGTCAAGGAAGAGGCACTAAGTCTGCGCGCCTTGAGCCTCCTTCTGGACTTGAGAGTGTTTTATGTGATTTTATTCCGACGTCTACGCGAGAGCGCGTTTTTTTATTTTATGCCTTCTTGTGTTTTTGATTGTCGAACGTCGTGGTGCAAATACAAATGGTAATGGGCTAAAAAGAAGAGAAGAAGTGCGCAAGAAAGGAGTGCGCAGGAAAGTGAGTTAATTAATTCGATTCCAGCCGGCGGTAATGCGGATTTTAGTGCGTCGGCGAATTAGGCGCAGAAGTGGAGAAGAGAGTGTGCAGGTCTGCTTTTCTCTCGAAAAAGGCGAGGAAGATAAATAACAAATAAAAGTGCAGAAGAGTTTGTATGTAAATTAGGTTATCTAGCTTAATATCTTGGGGATGTTATTTTAAGGAGCGCTCTTCTCTTACCGCAAAGTACCGCCATCTGTTTGAAGTAATGTGCGCCTTTAAATAGATTTACGTTTATTTTACGTTGCGCTTTATTTAAAAACTACTTGACGGAGAAAGTTGACGATGGCATAATTTGATAAACGATTTAATTTTCAAGATATTCAATTAATGTTTTCCTTTTTTTTTTGTTCCTATGAAAAGTTTTTGGCGTTTTTGCAAGAAACGTGTTTCCAAGATTAGGCAACCGATGTTGATTATTTTGTCACATTTCTGAGTTTTATAGCCATTTTATTAGATTTAGGAGAGGAAGCAAATTGTATTTGTAAAATAGAGGAATTTTGCATGCGTGAGTGAAACAGGAATCCATGCACCGAAATTTCAGGACCAAAATTTCCCTTTTAAGTGGAACTACAACGTGACATTCAGTCTTTGTTCTAAATTATATCCTAATCTAGATGTTATAGAATTCCCATTCTTATATGGATTGATTCCTTTTTCAATAGAGTTTGTTTCATATATACATTTATGCCTAAATTTTGGGTAATTATTGAGTTATATTCCGTGTAAAAACGTCTTTTCAAAGAATGTCGAGTTTTCGGTTTTTCATTTTTTCTTCATATTTCCTGTATTACTAAGATTATAAATCATACACCAATCGATTCAGCCTGAAAATATCTTCAAACTCCGGTAACAGTTTTTCATTTCACTTCTTTGTACCGACATTATAACTCATGAAAGTTGAGTCTAACAACGGAGACATTTTCGTTATCAGAAAAATAACTTGAAATGACTTCATCGAAATTTTCACTTTTATTTATATTTACCTCCCTTCAATTTATACAAGTCATATATCATTCGATTCAGAATGAAATTTTCCATAGTTTCTTCCTATAGTTATTTTTATAACATATTTTGAAATCATGTTATATATCATTGAAGTTTACTCCAATAACTTCAACATTGCCGATCCCAAAAATGACTTATTCTAAACATTCCATTTTTATTCACATTTTTTTTCTTCCTAGAAGTATAAATCATACACCAATCAATTCAGCGTGAAAATATCTTCAAACTCCGGTAACAGTTTTTCATTTCACTTCTTTCTACCGACATTGTAACTCATGAAAGTTGAGTCTAACAACGGAGACATTTTCGTTATCAGAAAAATAACTTGAAATGACTTCATCGAAATTTTCACTTTTATTTATATTTACCTCCCTTCAATTTATACAAGTCATATATCATTCGATTCAGAATGAAATTTTCCATAGTTTCTTCCTATAGTTATTTTTATAACATATTTTGAAATCATGTTATATATCATTGAAGTTTACTCCAATAACTTCAACATTGCCGATCCCAAAAATGACTTATTCTAAACATTCCATTTTTATTCACATTTTCCTTGTTCCTAGAAGTATAAATCATATACCAATCAATTCAGCGTGAAAATATCTTCAATCCCATGAAGCAGTGTTTCATTTGATTACATAGAACCGATGTTAGAAGTCATGAAAATTGAGTCTAATAACTGCGACATTTTCGCTATCAGAAAGATGATTTAAAATGACTTCTTCTAAAGATGAAACTTTTATTTACATTTTCCACATCACTATGTATACAAATCATATATTAATCGATTCAAAATTAAATTTGCCACTAACTAGTGAAAGAGCTATTGCGATTAATTGTCTAGAGTAACTGTTATAGATTGTTGAAGTTGAGTCCATTTATAAAGCTATATAGTCAGGGATTTAGAGGAACACATCTACATATATTCTAGCATCTACTGATACATTTTTTTTTGAAAAGACATTTATTTACATCATATATATCTCAATAATTACTCCACATTTAGGGTTAAATGTGTATGTCAGAACAAACTATATTTAATGAGGTAGCGAGCCGTACAAAAATTGGTATTCAATAACATACGGATTAAAAAATATTTTAGAACAAAGTTTGAATTGCACGTTTTAGTTTTAGATTTATCTACATATAGGCCACCAAGGTGGCACGATATCCTCTCTTATATGATTATGTCGCCATATGTTGAAAGTATAACACAATTTAAATAAAAATATTCCGCCAAAAGTCGTTTTTATTCACAAGTTGATATTTCTATAACTTTTACAGTTGGAAATAACAGCTTTGTGTTTATACTTTCGACGAGTGATCATTGTAGACAACCAAACATAAACCAACATAAACATAGAGGCGTTATATATCAAATTCAGCTATTTACCTCCCTCAATTAGCATCTAAGCGAAGAGATAATAATCCGACAGATGCATCTACTTCAAAGTTGCGACTTTAAATTCGCGAATTGCAACGTACGAGTGTTTCACCTGCATTCGCTGCGTTTTGCTGCAGTTACCCGCATAGCTCGCCCACAGGCGCCCAATTTGCGTAACACGTGGTATAACGCTTCGATGTTGATGTTGGTGCTGATAGCAACACGTTTCATCCACCGGCAACCGGGAGATATTTAGATATCCACTCCCGGCGGTGGTGGTGCGATAGTGCCGGGCTTCATCGGAAGCGTGTCCTTACTGTTTCGCATTTGCATATTCGCATTCATACCCGCATAACACGTATTTGCATTACGAGAGTGGATTTCACCGAGGCAACACGCGCCTGCATCGTAATGCAAATAAATTTAATTGCTTCTTGTACTTGAATAAGTCTTCGTCACCGCCACGCCGTGTTTATTCACAAATTGACTTGTGGCTGAAGTTCACGAATTCATCAACTTCAATCAAAATTGACGGATGTATAAATTTAGACAGATTTAGTTTCAACTAACAGGCATAATCATGAAAACCTTTATCTTTAGAAGTAGTAATGCCATCTTTTAAGAATAGTATCATTTTTAGTGATAGACTTAAGTTTGCTAAATTCACGTTTTAAATGCGTTTTTAGCTAAATATATTTGGAACCATTTCTGGGGAGATACCTCCAATGTGATTCAGAACTTAATTATCGTGTAATAATGTAATAATGTTGATTAAATTATACATTCCTTCAGGAGTGATTAAGATTATTTTATTTTTACTATAAATATATAAATCAACCTTTATTGGCATAACCTCTGCCCATATGTATCTTCCTGCTTTCTTTCCAATACATTTTTTTTATAAACGTAACACATAATAAATAAATAATAAAACACAACAGAAAATAATTCCATAACTGGACACTTTGTTTGTGTGGACGGATGCATAAGTTTGGGCAGATTTAGTTTCAACTAATAGGCATAATCATGAAAACCTTTATTTTTAGGAGTAGTAAGGCCATCTTTTAAGACTAGTATCATTTTTAGAGATAGACTTAAGTTTTCTAAATTCACGTTTTAAATGCGTTTTTAGCTAAATATACATGGAACAATTTCTGGGGAGATACTTCCAATGTGATTCAGAACTTAATTATCATGTAATATAGAAATGTTCATTAAATTATATATTCCTTCAGAAGTGATTAAGATTATTTTATTTTTACTATAAATATATAAATCAACTTTTATTGACATTACCTTTGCCCATACGTATCTTCCTGCTTCCTTTCCAATACAATTTTTTTATAAACGTTTCACATAATAAATAAATAATAAAACACAACAGAAAATAATTCCACCTAAACATTTTTTTTTCATTCATAACTGGACACTCGCCCGTCTGATAGTAATTTACAGTCGAGCTTCCCTTCTTAGGGCGGACTCCCTGGCGACCCCATCGCCAGTCTCACCTAACCACCCCACGATCACATTCACTCCCACTCGTATACCTCTCGTCCATTCTTGATTCATTCATCCCATCCTTCCTCACATCGCACATACTTTCTAAACTCGTCTCTCATCTATATTTTCCATCCTCTCTCTTCCGAACCGTACCTTGCCCGTGCTATGGTCACTTTTACCGGCGCTTCTTTTCCACTGCAGTCAATATATCGCGGCCTCCTGCCCACAGTTTGAATTGCCTGGTATCTTGGGTAATAGGCGCTTCCCTTAATGTGACCCTGCCCAATTTATTGCTCGACTTCCTGGACTGTCATCCTCATTACCCCTTCCACCGATCCCCCATTCTCCCATACCTACTTCTTTCTCTCTTATCCCCATGCATTCTCCCTAGCACTCAATCCTGTCATCCAAACCTCTTCTCCTCCAAACACTCTTCTCCCATTCGCACTAGCCTATCCTCATACCTTATTACTCTACATTTAGACTCCCACGCCACAGTCACTCTTCCGGTTTCCTGCAGGACTATATAATTTTGTGTGGACCTCTCTAATCTCATTAGGTCCTTCAGGAACCACCCTTGCTTTCTTCCAGCTATAAGACTCATATAGACCCCACACCTCCACTTCATTCATTAAAATTGGCTTCACACATCCATCCCACATTCGCATCACCATGTCCCAGTTGCCTCCCCGCAACTTCCCCCACTTTTCTTTCACTCTGTTCCATGCGCGCCTGGCTTTCTGTTGTAACCATCGAATCTGCTCTCTGCATGATCCTGTATACTTGAAGAGACACCCCAAGTATTTGAACACATCTACCTTCTCGATGGCCTCTCCCTTCCAAAACAGCTCTTCCACCCTGCACCTTTCACCCGGCTTTCTGAATATCATCCATTTTGTCTTCTCCACATTCACACTCAGTCCCCTTTTGTCCACATACCTTTCAATCTGTTTTAATACCTCTTGCATACCTTCTTTTCGCTTCGCCAACTCAACCAGCATCCATACCTTCATTCTTCCCACTACCACCCCTCCGTCTTGACCCTTTCTCAGTACCTTATCCAACTCACTTACTTACTTAGTTAAATAGGAGTGGTCTTAGCGGGCATCCTTGTCTTATTTTATTTGTCTTATTTTTACTAATATATAGGTGACCCAATATACTTAAAATTAGCTTAGGAATTGCAAGCTATTTGGTAATAAACTCCAAAACCTGTACAAATTCATATTCTATTAAAATTGAAAAATACCTAAATTATGGTTAATGATTTATAAAATAAGAGATTGCATTTATAAGCAGAAAAACACAATGTTATTAACGATAAGTCATATTCAAATGTATTTACACTTTAAGTTGTAACCATTTGGCACAGTTATTTGAGATTTTCGTAGTTCAGTCCAGAATTTAGTTTTATAGAAATTCAGTAGATTTTATTAAATTATATTATATCGATCAAGAGTTATTACAGCGAACTGCATCATCAACCTGCAAATTAATGCGCATCTTTTATTTTGGCGGGATTAATGGACGGGTCTAGGGCTGTTCATCGTCGTTCATACCAACGTCGGGCACATCACCGCGGGCAGATCATCGCGGGTTCTCATCATCGTCGTACAATTTCAACGGAATAAAAACTAATTGGTAAAATTTCAATTGAATGTGAATTGAAATTCCGCTTGGAATGATACCAAATTTCATATGAAAATTTAATTTATAATACGTTATTGACATCTTGATTTCATCACTTCCCAGGTGTATCTTGGTGATGGTGCAGAGACGTAAATTCTGCACGGAATGACGACAACGTGCACGATCACCAGATGCAGCACAAGTCGAAGAAGTAGGTTGGAGAGACACTTGAAATTGAAATAAACACAAATAGAAATAGAAATACAAATACAGATACAAATATAAATACCAATATATATATATATACAAATATTTTCGAGTTCATCGACACTTCTTATCTTGCGATGCCCTGTTGATTCATACATCAACAATCTTCTTCTACCACATAGCGGTGTAATGGAATTGGTAGTAACTTTCTCCCGGTCCAATCCGGTCTCACTACTCATGAACGAAGTCAGGAGTTCGCGAACGGCGTCGCAGCTGCTTGTTGAGTTGGGAGACCAAGTGGTCACCCCTCCATAGCTACGTCCGACGTTGCTTAACTGCAGTGACCTAACGACCACTGAGGTCCACAACGTCGCAAGCCGCCGCTTACTTTTATGTATTATTGCAATTATTATATTTGGTGGAAAGACAGATAGATCTATATATGTATTATTATTATTATTATTGTTATAATTATTTTAAATATCGATTTTCGTCGTTATCATAAGAGAAACAATAACAAAAAAATCAAGGTTACAGGTTAGGAACACTGCTGTAGCCGGTGTATGAGTCCGGTTACATGCGAATTACTGATCACTGCAGATTGTTGAGAACTGTAATTAGCCCTGATACCCATATACAGGTGGCGCTCCAGTGGATGTTCAATTTGATCGATATTGATAATATCGATATTTCCAAGACAATATTTCCATATCGATATATCGAAAAATTGGAAATATCGATTTCGACAAATATCGATATTTCATCATCGCTTGACATGTCTACTACACACATATGCAGCAAAGCTCACATTTACCGTTAGCTCATCATGGGATGAGATTTCACAGATTTAAGCTTAAGGCGCCTTTCAGACCGAAAAAAAAGAACACTGGAGCAAAATGGACAGAAGAAAGAAAAACAGCATGGAGAAAGAATGAAGGAGTACTGAAAGAAATGAATGAGGAGAGAAACAATCATGGGAAACTATTTAAGGTTGTATATAATCGGTCTAAATCGAAAAAAAAAATTGTGTCGTTGACAAGTTATCTCGAATTATGTCGACGGATGTAGTAGTAGTAGTAGTACTACCAAAAATACACAACCCCGAGCTAACAATAAGTTATTGTAGTAAATTAGAAGCATTTGCTGTTTATTATGTAGGATACTTAACGGAGCGAACCGAACTAAGCTAATTAATTGATGATTTGTGAATGTGCACGCGTGCGATTAATTTATTCAGCGTGCGTCGATCGTCGATTAATGCACACCAAGCCGACTGCAGGATTATCGTGTTTGCCATTCTGCGAAAACAAGGATTGTTTACACTTGCGATGCTTCTGTGCCATTACTGTAAATAGGGAATTTCGACTAGTTGGATAAGTTAGAGCTCAAATGTTTAACCAAATTTAATATAAACAATTAAAAGCTCTCATCAGGACAAATTGCGATTTAATCGTGTCGCGAATGCGATAAAGTTAATTAAGAATTTACAAAACAATTTTGGATAATTATTCCAGGAAAAATTAGACAAGTGGATTCTTTGTGTAGATAGAATGTCTCGTAGACTTAGACATGTTCAATAGATTTAGATGTTAATGTGACTAACAGGTAATGTGGATAATTCTCTGAACTGGTCACAAAAGAAACAAAACTTTGATTGTCCCAAAACGCATACACAACAGGAACATGAGAAAACTGGTGACGCCAAAAAAAAGCGTTAACAATAGAACCGAGAAAGTGTGATTCGAAGAAGAATAGATTGCATACAAACTCTTCTAAAAAAGTATATGCGGAAACGAAGACGTACGTGACTTCAGATACCAAGGGTCAGCCACGCGCTCCACGAAGCAACCACTTTAAATGGTAGATAATAAATGCTATAACTATGTATTGGTCAGGTAAACTGACCCGCAGGTGGAGACGAACTCCTTGGTGAAGTCGGACTCGCAGATGACGATGGACTGACTACTGAAGATGGACTCGCAGATGAAAACGGCTGCCGTTGCCAAAGTCTCGGATTGACTTACTGTCGATTGTTAGAAGTTGGTCGATTATTTATACCCTGAAGGGCATGAAAGATGGAGGTGATGACGCGACCATTCCTTTGTTCGTCACAACGAAAAAGCGAGAGTCACGATCTCGCGGTGACGATTTCGGCGGATGTTTATATTTGTTCGTTCTTCTTGCCGGAAGCGCGGTTAGTGACCGCCACAGGATTTCTATGCCTTTGTAGGACTATATAATTTCACGTTAATTGTTCCACTCATTAAATCCTTCACGAATCATACTTTTCTCCTTCCATGCTTTATACATAAGAAATATCATGTGATTACCTAGAAATTCACAGTCTATCACATTAAACATCTAAAGGACAGATTCATGTTTTCAAATTCACGCTAAAAAATTGACGATCAAATTTTCAGAAAGAAAACTTCAAACGAAAAAGAGTGAATAACCTCTTATTTTCCGTAAAATTAAAAAATCACTTAGTGGTGCTTTATTAACTGTAAACATGCAAATTTTGAAAAAAAAAAAAAACATATTCAAACTGTACATAAAACTAAAAATTACTTACCCGGATTTTCTTAGTTATACTTTGGATATTTGTAATGCCCTGAATCTGTTATTTATACTGTGGCCATCAACCATTTCCACAAAAAGAACGAGTAAACATCAACATCCGCCGATATCCGAATAATTCCTAATCACGCCGCAAATAGTAACCAGCATCCGCTGAAATCTTAATCTTGTAAACATCCGCTGGAGTCGGGCCTCATCGATACAATAGCATCCCAAATGCTGAGCATGAAAATGGACACGCCGAGATCGCGACGCACGTGTGACCAACAAAGAAATAGTCGCGTCAACATTTCCACCTTCTAGGTATATATAGCTGACCCATTCCCAACAGCAAGTCAGTCTATGCGGGACTCCGCTACGGCAGCCTTCATTACTTGCGAGCCGACCTTCTGCAGCCCAGCCGTCTTCACTTGGAATCCATCACCATCGAATCAGTTCGTCACAGAAGTTCATCACCTAAGTCCGACATCAGCGAGTCCATCTTCAACCAGGCCGTCGTCACCTACGAGCCCGACATCAGCTGCTGCCACCAGAGAGTCCGCGGTCACCGAGAGACCTCACCGGCCACCTCCACTGACTAGTCTGACGCCAGCAGCCGATACCAGCGATACCGCCACCGAGTTTTCGCCACCGACCATTGGCGTCGTCACCTGCGAGTCCAAGCTCACCTACGAGTCCGTTAGCCATCCACGAGCTAACTTTATGGACACTTACAATTTGAGAAAGGCATAAGTATCACTAATCCAGGAATTAACAATTTCCTGATAACTTCTTTCTTTTTGGGCGTTGCCGGCGTTACACTAACTGGAGCTAGTGGCCCTTCGAGCAAGTTGCCAAATTGAGAGACCCAATTTGTCGCCGGTGTTCGATCTCAAACTTGTTTCCTACCGTTTATATATATTTTTCCATCCCCTTCTGGTACTATCAGTTGTGAGATATCAGAGGGTTTGTGTGAACTACACTATGTAGCCTGTGCTCAGTTGAATGTCAGTTTCCTCCTTCTGTTTGTCCTGTAAAAGGGCTTTCGCATAGTCTGCAAAGACTGCCCAATTTCCTTCGTTAGCTATCATTTTGCTAATTACATTCGTCGCGCTAATTGGTGCACCCAATCTTGCCGTGGCTCTGGACCTATAATTGTCCCATCGCCTGCAGTGAAAGAATGTATGCTCTGTTGTATCCTTCTCAGTCGCAATACGCACACTCACTCGTGGCCCTCTTTTCAAACCTGCAGCGATAATTTCCGAAGTTACCATGCCCTGTCAAAAATTGGGTATGCCAGAAATTTGTCTCTCCATGTGGCCGTTCTATCCATATTTTCAGGTTCGGTATTAGCCTACTGGGCCACTTACCCCAGGTAGTTTCCCTTTAGTGCTCGTGCCAGGTATTTAGTGTGTCTACTTTCTGCTGGTATGCAGAGCCTTCCTTCCATCGCTTTGTCGCTGCTGCTTTGCGGAGATTTATAGGCACCGTTCCGCTTATCTCAAGTATGGCGTCGGTGGAGACTGCGGTATGCTCCTGCTACCCCGATTGCCGCTCCTCTCAAGATCCCAAGCAAGGTGTTCTTTGCTTTATTGTTAGTCAGTGCAGTGTGCCATACTAGAGATGCATACATCATTATTGAAGAGACAACCCCTGCAATTACGCGGCGCTTGCTAGCAATTGGCCCATCTTTTCTTTTGAATAGTCAGTTTAGACTCCGCTCGGTCTTATTAGCTCAGGCTGCAATATACTCTACGTGTGCCTTATACTTGTTTTTTTCCTCCAATAATTACTCCTAGACATTTGAGGTATAGTGATGGCTTAACGTTGATACCATCTAGAACCACCTGTGTGTTAAGGATGCGGCGTTTTCCCCTTACATATACCAGTTCGGCTTTCTCATGGACAAGCTGGAGTCCGGCTTTATCGAATTGTTTGTTAGGCTCTCTGCATCAAGATGTTTATACCCGACCGCTGCCGACATGTTATAATTATAGTGTTGTCATCTGCGTATGCAACTATTTTACATCCCTCCGGCAGCAGGGTTTGCACCACAGGGTCATATAAAATGTTCCACAATAATGGGCCACTACTGCTAGATGGCACCCATATCATCTCTCGGGACAGCATTAAATGCTTGGGTGTACTCTTCGATGGAAAGGGAAAATACAGTGCTCACATCGAATACATTGCAAAGAAAGCGAGTAATGTAGAACGACAGGTAAACCGGCTTTTCCGCGAAAAAGATGGAACGCGCTCAAGCAGAAGACGACTGATTGCAAGTGTTGTTAATTCAACAATCATGTATGCCGCACCTGTGTGGCACGAA